>JANZLC010000001.1:19816276-19835345 GCA_026413385.1 Erythroxylum gracilipes
TGATATTAGATCTTGTCCTAAGGATCTCATTACTCTATGTATCATTGAAGACTCTCTTCATGACACATATCTACTCTGGCCAAAGACTCCCGAGTAATGACCCCAACAAGAGGTCTTGGGTATAATCTGCTTCTATCAAGAATGGTGAATCCTTTATTGGCTACTCTATTACTTCCGAATACCTCAAGCTATACCCAATCACCACCCTATGAGTAACCCTAAAAGGCACCAATGAATGGAGTCAAAGCACAGGATCAATATCCGAGATATCCTTGAACACCTCAAGTCAAAGGATACTTATACCATTGCTATGATGAGACTATCATTAACATCGGAGTAGAATATCCATATAATTGTCTTATAGTAGTTCAATCCAATGTACTTACTACCTTTAGTAAGCATCCACATGTTAACTCTAAACAACTCATGTCTACAAATTATGAGATCTATTGCTTGATCCAATCAAGGAGTATCTTCTATCCGGATTAATGATATCTCATCTCATTAATCCTATGACTAGGGAAATTTTAGAAACTAACATAATTACACATGATAGGAATTCCATTATCATAATCTCATCATGATTTCCTCCATGCTATGTTTTGTATCAAGGACTTTATTAAATCAATTTAAGATTAACATTAAATCCATAAATGTATAAACATCGAAATAATGAAAAATGCTTTTATTATTTATAAAATGATTTGTACAATAAGTGCTAAAGGTGATTGCATTTAGAGCACTTCTTTTATAATTTCCTCTCTCCATCGGGTTTGTCCTTGCTTTTATTTGAAAGTTCCTTCTCAAGGCTCTTTGCGCCCAACAAAGCATAATTATTGAGGTAGACTTCTTTTGTTAAGTCATCCTCTCCTTCTTCTTGGTCCTTTGCTACCAATGAATTCATTTTCTCCTTAGCCACCTTTTATTTTGGGCATTCACGAGCAAAATGTGGCCTTTCACAAATGAAAAAGTAGCATCCCATTTTGTTTGTTTCCTAGACTTTCATTGAGAAGATTCACATACCTTCTCTTTTCCTTTCTTTGAGCCATTTCGTATCCCACCATTCTTTTTGCCCTTATTCCCATTTTGAATTTGTCATGGCATTTAGAGATTTAGTAAGCCATCCACAGCTACTATCACGTTAGGGAGGTCTTTCACATTCTGCCTCCAAAGCCCTACTTGTGCCCAACCTTGCAAGCCACTTATGAAGTTGAATAAAACATGTTCTGCACATCCAACATCAAAGATGTGAATTCCTTACATACTCTCGCACTGAGTTTTCTTGCTTTAAACACTTTAAAGATTCTCTTGTGAGCCATGAAGTCTTGTTGGGAAGGAACTGGTCCATTAGCTCCTTCATTTTCTCCCCAATGTCAATAAGAGGTCTACTCGCACTGATATTAGTAGAGGTCCGCATTCTCCACCACAATTTCACATCTCCATCGGGATACATTACTAAAACGTTCACCTTTTCTACGTCTGACACCTTAAATAGCTACAAAATACTGCTTTATATCCTAAAAGAAGTTTTCAAGTTCCTTAACATTCTGAATGCCCTTGAAAATTTTTAGCTCATGCACCTTTAATATGGTGCTCTCAACATGTCCCACGTCCACAGTTGCAATGGCACGTCTAAGGATGATCAACTCGAATGTGGCATCCTTCTTACTTTGATCAATTTCGCTACTTGATCTTGTAATTCTTAGATCCTCCTCTCCATGACTTCAAAACGTGTTGCATAAGATGAGACATCTTCTTTACCTGTAGATAAAAGACCGATGAGCGCTTCCACCCTTATTACATGCTCAGTAAGATTAGTAACACCCACCATTCAATCACCAACACGTCTCTGATACCAACTGTTACAAAGACTTTGGTAAGAACTCCAAGTTCTGCACACAAAATGTGCCAAAGTCTAAGTACCGTAGTTGAACTCTCACAATTTAACTAAACATTACCAAATCCCTCATGTTTGAGGTGTTTCTCGCAAAGAAAAAATAAATCCACAAATTTTACTAAGCAACACAAAAGAATGGACAACAATGACAAGAGAAAGAAGCACCCAAGTTTTACAACAAAATTGTCAGCCTTTATATTACTTTTAACTGATACCAAGGATGCAAAAGTTCCAACTCTCTCTAATGGATAAAATCTTTGCTTAAATGAGCTATTTATAAGCTTTAGGAAACTTATTGGGAAAGAATACAAGAAAGTGTTTTTTAAGGCCACTAGTTAGTCGTTGACATCTACAACCACTTTAGGCACTTCTTTAGTGGTTGGTTTACATAACTTACCATTAACCCACATCTAAGTAAAAGCAATATGTGTAAAATGATTACAAGACACCTCATCCATGTTCTTTGCCATGTCCTCCCAGTTCTTTGATGATTCATCTCACTGACTTTGCCACATCACCCATGATCTTCATCCAAAGGTGAAGGTTAGCCAAGTTCTGAGTCAATTCATGTATGGTCCGACCAAAGTGTATCCATGGTCTAATTTGTTCATCTATGGTCCACCATTTAAGCATCATTTCATCCTTAGTCCCACCAAAGACATCTTTGGCAAGTCGAACTTGTCCTAACCAAGCCAATCAATGTCTCACAACCTATCAAAGCTAGTCGCAGCTCAAACCATTCTTGATCTTGTTTAGTTAAGTTACCTTGAACTTTCACATGCCACCATCATGCATGTGATCTAGCTAACCTTTCACTCAAGGCCTGTTTCTCATTAGTTTTTGGTCGCGCATCTAAATCTTTCATCCTATCGAAGATTTCTGCCAATATGTACCAATGCATGTCAATTCGTCGACAATGCATGTTTTTTCTTGCTTACTCGCAAGCCTTTGCCTTATTTTATCTCCTGAGTGTCAAACATTGGCCAAGGCTCGCTAATGCTTGCACGATTCCACAATTGAGACTTTAGGGATCTAACACTTGTCCTCTTCACCTTGAATGGCCTATTTACAAACTACGAATCTTTCATCACGGTGATCAAAAACTACAACACAAGCACTACCTTTATCGAACTAAAGGTAAATCTTATCCTCCGTGAGCATAGCTGCTCTCTTTTCATGCACCACCACCATCGGATTCGACCTTTGTTGCATTCACCGGCAGCAACCTCTCCACCCATAGTAGAGGCGATGACAGGGGTGGACATGGGAGACACCCATTATCTTCTCTAACGTCTTTCGGAGTCTCTTACCTTGATAATAGCTCTCACACGAGGGCAGATTCATTTATTAGGCCCAATTTTAATAACTCATCCTATGGGCCCATCTAGGTTAATGACCATCCTCCTAATGCAACCCAATTTCAAACCCGACCCAATCGTAACACATTTTATCCTAAACCTAATTTTACCAATAATAAGCCTATTACCCAATTTCAAATCTGCTAGAAATGGGGACACATTGCTGCTCATTGTCAGTTTCGTACTCTAAATCTCGTAATTGCACCACTAGTTCCCACCACCTTACTAACAATATCAACACAACCTTTGCTGCCATGAATATTAAATTTAATCCTAATTCGACTCCTTTCAACCTCTATACTGTTACTGACTGGATACCAGATATTAAAACAACTACTCACATGACTCCACATCCTGATTTCGTAAAATTCGTCCCACCATATGAAGGATCCAATCAAGTCATTGTTGGTAATAGACACATACTCACCCTATTTCATCCACTGGTACTACTTTTTCTCATAATTTCACCTCATTATACATGATTGTTCCTCACATTGCCACTAATATTTTATTTATTGCAAAATTTTTCATTGATAATTCTTTTGTTATTAAATTTAATCCATCTGGTTATGTTGTGAAGGATCTAAAAAGCAAGATACCGCTACTCCAAGACCATTCTTAACAATCTCTACCCAATAAAGATTCCATTGCATTTCACAAATCTAATTACTCTCACTGTTGCCTCCACTATAATCAATATGTGACATCAACATCTTGGTCATCCATGTCACTCCATATTAACTAGATTTAGTCATGTTTCGCAATTTAAAATTATTCTCCATCCATGTACTTCCTGCCTTCAAGGAAACAATGTTCATCTTTCATTTCCTTTGTCTTCCCGCATTTCTATCAAACTATTATAATTAATTCACCGTGATATTTGGGGTCCTTCCTCGTCTCTTTCCTACCCTAGCTATCAATATTTTATTATCTTTATGAATGATTTTAGTCTCTTTACTTGGATTTTTCCTCTCACCCATAAAAATTATACCTTGCTTCGTTTTCAATCTTTTAAAACTATTGATGGAAAATCTCTTTTCCACTACCATCTAAACTTTTCAATGCGATGGAGCTCTTGAACTCACTAAAGATGTCTTTGCTCACTATCTTCTTTCCAATGGAATCACTCTTCATATCTCTTGTCCCTATACACCACAACAAAATGGTCTTGCTAAACAAAAAATTCGTCACATAACTAAAACTGATATTACCTTTCTTCTTCATGCCTCTCTTCCCAGTTTTTTCTAGTATGAAGCATTCACCACTACTATTTATCTTATCAATCTCTTACCTACTCTCGTACTTTACCACAAATCTCCTCATGAAGTACTCTACTGCAACAAACCTGATATTACTCATCTTCATGTTTTTGGTTATGTTCCTTTTCCTTACTTGGGTTCCACCCGCCTTGACAAACTTAAACCAAAGTATGTTTAGTGTGTTTTTTCTTAAATATGCCTCATAATTTAAGCACTATTGAAGCTTTTATCCCATCACCTCTAACTTTAAATTTCTTGTCATGTCTGCTTTCTTGAACATCTCTTTCCTTACACCAATTTGCCTATATCATCTTCCACTTCCACTTCCACCTCCTCATCTCCCATTTATTTATCTTTACTGCTTCCCTCTCTCCCCTCTACTCCCTTTATCCCCTACCATAGCTCCAGCACATCCTCCTTCTCATCCCATGATCACTCGTACCTGAGTTCACACCCGTACCCCTTGGCATTTCTTTGATTACATCACTTACGCTGTCACCACTTTGAATACTCCTCCTGACCCCACATCCTTTACCCAAGAAAATAAATATCCTCATTGGTGCCAAGCTATGCTTGACGAGTTCATTGCTTTTCATCACAATAACATATGAACTCTTGTTCTCCTCTCTCCCCCCAATACCAAACATAAATATTGTTGGCTGTAAATGAGTTTTTTGCACTAAACAAAATCTCAATGGCTCTCTTAAGCATTACAAACCTTGTCTTGTTGCCAAAGCTTACCATCAAACCCTATTAATTATACAACTACTTTTAGTCCTGTTGTTAAACCCACCACTATTCACATCATCATTGCCTTGGCTTTATCCCATAACTAGCCTCTTCACCAACTAGATGTTAACAATGCCTTTCTTCATAATTACTTACAAGAACCTGTTTACATGTCTTAACTTCTTAGCTTCACAAATTCATACCATTCTTATTATATTTGTAGACTTCAAAAAGCCTTATATGGTCTCAAACAAGCCCCTCGAGCTTGGTTTCATCGCCTTAGTTAAAAACTTCTTGAAGTCAATTTTAAACCTTTAATGTCAAACACCTCTCTCTTCATTCATAAAACTCACTCTCACGCTATCTTTTTCTTAATTTGTATGGATGATATCTTGGTAACTAGTTCCTTACCCTCCTTCATCACAACACTTATCCAAGATCTTAACTCTACTTTCTCTATCAAAGACTCAGGTCCTCTTCATCACTTTCTCGGTATTGAAGCTCATAACACTTCTTAACGTCTTCTTCTCACCCAATCTCAATACACCAAAGATCTCTTTCTTAGAACTAATTTTGATAAATCTAAACTAGTCCATACACTAATCACTGCATCTCTTCCCTTGTCTAAAAATCATAAGGTTCCTCTTTCCAATCCTACTGAGTATCGTAGCACTATTGGTACTCTTAAATATCTTTGTCTCACTTGTCCTGATATTCAATATGTTGTCAATAAGGTCTCACAATTTCTATAGTGTCTTACTGACATTCACTGGTCTGCGGTGAAATTGATTCTACGATATCTCCACCCCATACCTTCTCATGGAATTCACTTCACCAAATCCTCCCCTTTATCTCTACAAGCCTATTGTGATGCTAATTGTGCTAGTTGTCCTAGTGATCGATGTTCTACATCCAATTATTATATCTTATCTCTTGGAGTGCCAAGAAACAACTCAATATTACTTGATCTAGTATTGAAGCTGAGTACCCTAGCATTGCTTTTGCTTTTGCATAATTATGTTGGATTACTACTCTTCTTAGTGAATTGGGCCTTGACAAACTTTCTCCTACCCTTTAGTATGACAATCTCGATGTTACCTTTTTAGCCTCAGATCTAGTTTCTTATGCTTAAATTGACATTCATTTTGTTCGTAATTTAGTCGCCAGTAAAGCTCTACACATTCGCCACATTTCGTTTCCTACTCAGATCGCTAACATTATGACCAAAGATCTTTTCTCTTCTGCATCTCAACGTCTTTGGCATACGCTCAAGATCTCATCCTCCCTGGAGCTTGAGGGGGGTTGATAATATGATCACATCTCAACAGCTTCATCGACAGCTTAATTATTATATGTTGTATCTTTTCACATTATTCACTTGTATATATCCATTCAGTTATAATATTTATTTCATCTTTTCATTTCAGTTTAGATTGAATCAATTCAAACTAATTCACTTAGTGTTATAAATAGAGGATACCTTGTACATCAACAATCATCGAAATACAATTACTCCATTCTTCAAGTTAAGTTCTACTAAATGTTATATATATAATTTTGGTTACATTTGAATGAGAAAAAATATGACCACTTAGATTTAATATAGCAATTTGTGTTTGTAAATTAAGTTTGTTGTTACAACTAAGATTTAATATACCAAATCAGGTTTTTAAATTACATTTATTACAATTTTCCATGGTGTTTATAACATTAATATTTCATGATTTTTATATTTAATGCTACATATGAGATTTTTGCAAGATTTAATATTTCATTATATAAGTTTTGTATTCTCTATATTTTGCAACAATTCAATTGAGTTGCTTATGATAAAATTGAAATTAGAATTGATTGGAGTTAAGCACTAATCTTTCATTTACAACCAAATACCGCTTATATTTTGGAAGATATACAAAAAAAAGGTTTGAACAATATATATATATATATATATATATATATATATATATCCTATTATATTTTTATAACTCAAATAATGTCATTAACTAGGAAGAGGTATAAAAACAAGCATATATAAGGGATTCCAATTTATAGACACATATATCACAATGCATCTGATGAAAAACAAATATTAATAAAGGTAATTAGCATATATCAACTTATATTCCTTATTATTACAAAAAAAAAGTCAAGTGTCAAAGACATAAACATGTTATTTAAGGATCGATGGTCTAGCCTTAAATAGGTTCGAGCTCGGTCAAAAATTATGTGTTTGGGCTCGGACTTGGATCGAATTCTAAATGAGCTCAATTAAATTTATTTTTAATTTAAAAATAAAAATGACATTCGTCATACTTAAAACGAGCCCAAGCTCAGCCTAAAATTAAAAAAATATCTGAGTTCGACCTCTGGCTCAGTCAATTCAAACCAAGTTCATTGATTTTGAGCTAAACTGAGCAATTTTTGTTATTAGTAATGTTATGATGTACTTTTTCTTTTTTTACTAATAACGACTATCATGTTACCTTGTATTACTTGTCATCTCAAAAAATAAAAAATAAGCGTAAAAGATTAAAAAAATGCTTTTTCCTAACTAACATTTCATACCATATACAAGTTATATCACTTTTTCTTTAAAAAGCCAAAATGAAAGTGATATATACAAGTTATATCACTTTCATACCATATAATCGTTTATTATTCGCTTAACTAAATCACATGTTGTATACTATGTTTTTTGCCTCATAAAAATAGAAAGGGAAGTGTAAAAGGCATAAATATACCACCAAGTGTTGTTTTTCTATGCAATATCGTTTGTCACATTTTATGTTATTTATCCTCATAAAGTTAAAAGGGTAAGTGCAAAGATGTAATTCATATTCACAAACATTCACTTAGTCACCTAAAACAGAAAAGCTTCCATAAAATTCTTATATATATTCAACCTTTTCTTTTTTGACATTCAAAGCTTCTTCATTTGAAACAATGATTGGTTGAGACACTATATTAGCTACTCTAACTTCGTATTATTGGTGCAATTTGCTAACTATAACTTTGTTGGACTCTACTTAATCAAGTTATCTTGTTGTGGCCAAATTGCTACAAATCTCACATGCTACATTCCTGGATGCCTTTTATTGACTTAATTCTTTTGTATATTCTCTTACCCTTAGATCTTCTAACCTTCACTGTGAAGTTTGGAGGCTCCAATTTAACACCACGATTCTTTTTTGATCAATAATATTCATCCAACTTTAGGAAAAAATTATAGATGAGGTAATAATATTGAAATAAATTTGATAAATGCAAATGCAAATTATTATGCCCAATGAAGCTTATTTGGAATATTAAATAGTTGGCAAGCATATGCTTATAAGAAATTCTCCTTACTATAGATTTTATCCACTCAATGCTTAAGATTGCCTCTATCATGTCTAATAATACATACATACATATTGACAATGAATTCCAGTATCCCACTTCATATAGGTGGAAGCTAGTTTCTTCCAGTCATTCATTTGTTATCCAAAATAGATGTACTTTGTTTCAAAAAGTCACATATATACAAATAATTATGCAATGATTGATCTCTTAATTGATTGAAATAACAAAAATAATGTTATAGGAACAAGTACAATATTATGTTAAGTCTTGATATGCTTGATTCTTCTTTATTATCGGTTCTTCACTTAAATTGTACATGTGCTCTATTTTATTCATTTTCTTCATCACTTAATTGTTCAATTGATCCATTTGATTTCTTTGTTCACTTTGTCATTCCATCGATCTTTATCTTTCATATGCTACTTTATTCAGTTATAATAAAGCTACTTATAGTAACAAAAATAAATTCATTAATAGTAATATGTTTTGTTATTATTAAAACTATGAATTAAGACCTCATTTAGTCAACAATAAGACTTCAATTACCTTGAGTATTGACTCGTCTAAGTAAAGATAAGCACAAATATAATCCTTGAAATCACATTAAGTGAAATGCCTATCATAAGAGTTATATACCACTTGTTGGACCCTTAGATTGCCTATCATATGAGTTATATATCACTTGTTGGACCTTAGATTGTCTTGACTCAACTAATGATTGAGTTGACGATGGTGAAAATATGGTGGATAATGAGGAAGAAATTGTATAAAAAAGAGTATAAATGAACGGAAAAAAAGGAATACACAACTAGAGGTTGAACACAAGAAAAGGCGGTTTGATTAAAGAAGATTTTGTGTTTAGTGGATGTGAGCATCATACCTAAACTTATTAATAAAAAGATCCTTTTAAGAATTTATTAAAAAAAATAAGACTTTGAATATGGAATTGAGTTTAACATCTAAAACCTTTCTTTGTTCTTAAGAAAGTAAGACACATCATGTCCTCTTTTGGATGAAATGGAAAATGAGAAGTGCATATGGAAAATTTTGAAGTGTCTTTAAGGTTTATAAAATTTAGAGATCTAATTTTTGTTAGTAATTAAGATTTTATTTATGGTTTTCTTTAGGAATTAGATTTTTAATATTTGGTATTCACAAAATTACGGATTCATTTAAAGATTGAATTCTTTTAGCATTCAATATTTCATTGTAGAATTAACGTAATAAGAAACCTGAGTTGACTTTTTAATTCATGATAGTGTTTGTATATCATCACCACGTGGAGTGTTATGTCATCTAGAAATGAGGAAGTATTATTAATTCAGCATTTATGTCAAAAGTGACCAAGGAAGACAATGGTCATTGTAAATTCAAATTCCTCTTATCACCAATATTCTGATGTTGAGGGACCTAAATCCTAATATGGTTGCGCTGCGAGGAAAGGACCTATGTTGTACGATGCATGTGGCTGGCAATGAATAAGGTTCATATAGTGACACATAGTACAGAAATGAAATGATTGAAGTGGAAACATACAGTTGAAGCGGGTACCGATGGTAATTGATAAAACCAAGAAGATAAGGAGATTGACAAAACCACCTAACATTTGTGTGGTTAGATATAGACTCTTTCTGGTTTAAAGTGGCATATAAGCGATGACCAAATCTAGCAGCTGGTAGCTAACCTAAGTTCCATGGCTGTATGGGACTTTAGTTCAAGTTCAAGGAAAAATGAGAAAATGGTATCATGAAAAGAAAGGATAAACGACATAGAATATTAAAGATCTTTGATCTCACCTTCCCTTAAGCTTATAAATATATTTGCAAAAATGAAAATCCTTACGTGAGAAATTATATGTTGCTTAGGTTTAAGGGTTTCATTGTTCATTGAGTGCATTAGTTTTCTTCTTTTCTTTTAGATTTTTCAACAAAAACTTTCTGCACCCAGGCCATCCAGTAACAACAACGGTAGTCAAACCTCAACAATGTAATTACTGATGTGGAAAGACTCAAAATTTTGGTTTAAACACCAGTTGCCAAAGCTTTAGGCACATTTTTCTTCTTCCTCAGCCATTATCATCTACTTAGAGGACTTGGTCCAAGCTTCTTCCTCCTCATAATTTGCCGTCTCCTAATCACTTCCATTTCATTCCTTCTTCTAACTTGCATCATTGCCTCTTCTTCCAACACAAACCTTCTCATCAACACATCGTGTCTATTAATGACTTTCCCCTGAAAACCCTCCTCCCTTTAGTGCTCAGCCTTGCACTCGGTGTTCTCTCAGCTGGAGTCGGTGTTGTTGACATGGGAAACATCGGTTTCGACCTGGAATAGCTGTTACTTCTTCTGGGTTGAACATGGTCAACCTTGAAAACCTCATTGTACGAAGATATAGGTGCACACAGACAAACCCTAGTGAAGGAAGTGGCAGCTCTTAGAGAGCTGCATTTTCTTAGCCTCTCTCTATTTGGGTTGGTTTCTGTGGACTTGGTTATAGTCCTCCATAACGTAGCGTTCGTAGACTTGGAAATCGAGGTACTTCTCCATAGGGTGGCATTTGGGGCTGTACGGGCGGTGACTGCTCGAGTCTTTGAGGGCTTCACAGAGACGGTTTTCCACTGAGTGGCCATCTCCATTGCTCTTTGATACCAAGGCTTCCTAGGGTAAAGACAATGCATATCATTCGTCATAGTTTCAGTTCTCTCTAGTTAGCTTGGTCTAGCTTCTGAGAATGCATAATGTTTCAGTGCATTTCAATGAAGAAAGAAGAGGCATCTTGTGAGTTTGAGGATTGTTATAGAGTTCAGGTTATTATACAGGACTAGTAATATTTTATAACATAGAAGTTATAATAATACGCATTCAAATGTTCCCCAAATTAGAAGATAGCTGACAAGTTCAATCAGGGATCAACGAAGTTACTTGTTTATAGGTCATCTTTTCTAATCAAAATACAAGAATATAAAAGTAGCTAACTTTTGGAACGGGTCAAGAAGGTAATAACTCATGCGCTTTAGTTAAGAAAAAAAGAAAAACATTTGTTGCTGCATCACAGGTCAAAAACGAACAAGGTGATGAAATGTAAAGTTTAAACAGATGATAAGGTAAATTTACAATATATCAAGTTAAGAACCTCTGTTTAATATTACTTTATCCATTTAAAAAAAAAGTTGTCATTAGAAATTGTGCAAGTTAAGTCACTTGCACTTGCTAGGCCGCGCAAGATAAATCACGATTGTGACTTACATGTGTAGCATGCACTTGTGTCCTGCCCGTGACACTTACTTTATGAGTCTTTTTATTTTTTATTGTTTTATGAGTTTAATTTTAATTATACAACTATTAGTTTAACTAAAAATTAAATTAATTAAAATTTATAATTAATTTAATTATGCTATTGTTAATTTTATAAAAATTAAAATGATAAAAAAACAAAATAATTACATATATTTTGGTTTATATTTATGCCATAGGCATATTTTCATTTTTCATTTTTATTTATATTTAAAATTAAAATTAAAATAATAAAAAAAGTGTCACAGGTGACATAAGTGTCATAAAAGACATAAACAGTTAATACTAAACAACTAATTTTACCAAATATCTTTAATAAACAGATAATGTTATCTACTGGTCAAATTAGTTGATATAATCAACTTTCAGCTAACCGCTGATATAATCAACTAACAACTAATGTAATCAACTGATTGTCAAACATGACCTTTATCAAACACAAATATACAAATTCTGTCACAAAAACTATTACATTTTTTAAATGAAGCGACACTTCTTTTAAGTTAAGATTAACTAAAGAAATGATTAGGAGCTCAGATGACAAACAGGTTAATGTTGAACATAGTGTAACTAATCAGATTTATAAATTAATTAAACAATTTTAGTAAATTAATCAGTTAAAATAAGTTTTTGAAATTAAAATAAATTATTCCACATATATAATATATTGTATAATTTATTAACATTTCACAATCATTCTCGGTAGAAAAAACTTTATCATAAATATGCAAGATGTTTAATATTGCATTAATATGCATGCAGGCTAATATAATAATAATAATACAAAAATTAATCAATTTTTAAATTTAATTTATATTTTTCTATAATTTATAAATTAATTAAAAATTTTAATAAATTAATCAATTTTTAAAATTTAAAATTTTATCTTATAAATTTTATTTAAAAATTAAAACAAAAATAAAAATAAAAAACAAAATGTTTCACTTGCGTGAGTTAAGTGTCACCCATGTGACACAATTTTTAAAATATAAATTTTATTTTAAAATTTTAAAATTAAAATAATAATAAAAAACAAAAAATCGTTTTCATATAATAATAATTAAATTTTTAATTTAATTTAATTTAATATTTTTTCTATAATTTATAAATTAATTAATCAAATTTTAAAATTAAAATTTTTATCTTATTAATTTTATGTAAAAAGTTAAAATCAAAATCAAAATCAAAATGTTCACAAGCGTGCCTGTGACACAATTTTTAAAATATAAATTTTATTTTAAAATTTTAAAATTAAAATAATGAAAAACAAAATTTCAATTTTTAATATAATAATAATAAAATTAATAAATTTTTAATTTAACTAATATTTTTATAATTTATAAATTAATTAAACAATTTTAATAAATTAATCAATTTTTAAAGTTTAAATTTTTATCTTATAAATTTTATTTAGCGTCAGTTATTAAGTTTCATGCCCATGACACAATTTTTAAAATTTTAAAATTTAAATAGTAAAGAAAACAAAAAATTGATTTTTTAAATATATTAATCAATTAATCAATTTTTTAAATTTAATTTAATATTTTTTATAATTTATAAATTAATTAAACAATTTTAATACATTAATCCATTTTTAAATTTTTATCTTAAAATTTTTATTTAAAAATTAAAATTAAAATAATGGAAAACATAAAATAGAAAAATGCGTCACGGGTAAGTTACTGTGACACAAACCAATTATTTTGTTTTTTTATTTTATCATTTTAATTTTAATTTTTTTATAAAATTAATAGTGACATAATTAAAATTAAATTTAATTATTTTTTATTAAACTAATATTAGTAAAATTAAAATTAAAATTAAAATGATAAAAATAAAAAGACTTACGGATGTGACTTAAGTTGGTTATTAGTATAATTAAAATTAAAATGATGAAAAATAAAAAAATAAAAAATAAAAGATAAAAGATAAAAAAGACACGCCTGTGAGTTGGTGCCACGCCCGTGACACTTAATCACGGGCATGACAGTTATGTTTAAGTGACTGGTCGCTTAAAATTTAAACAAAAATGACAATATTTTATTAATTGGATAAAGTTAAACAGAGTAAAATTAGACAGAATATTTTCTCTCTAATATTATCATGTCAACCCCTTCAATGTCATATGTCCAAAATTTTAATCACTTTCTATTTAAGTGTCAAATCAATAAGAATCCACATATAAAATACTTTTTTAGCACGACAAATCTTCTGTTCTATTTACTTTGTTCTAATGTTGTTTTATTAAATCTCATTTATATGTTTATGTGGGATTCACTAAAAAAAATGATTAGATCTCTTGTTTTTGTTACAGTGTTCTTATCATTTTTTATTAAATCTCATCCATATATTTACGTGGAGTTCATAGTGGATAAGATTTAATAAAACACGATAAGAACATCACGACGACGGGAAGAAGACATCTCATCTCTATTCTAGCGGACCTTAAGATGCCCCTATTTATAGGTCCCTTCAAGCTATTTGGACTAAGCTTGAAAGGAAGTGGGGATTCTGTGTCAAGTATCTCTTTCTTCTATAAAAACACTTTTTCACCTGTACTTTTCCCCTACTTGTTTGGTTGGTTGGCTGGCTAGATTAATGTGGTTCTACTCTGATTGAATGATAACAATATTCAAATGTGCGCATTGAACAGATATAACCAGAATTCAGCCAACTGTGCCGGGGACTTGGATGATCATATTCATAGCTGTAGAATTGCTATCTTGGCCAATCAAACTAGTTACTAGCAAGATCTCGTAAATTTATTCCTGGCAGGAGGTAAAAACATCTAAATTCATACTTTCTAGCAATGAAGGAAAATGAAAAAGTAGGAAAGATTCAGTAGCTTAAAAAGTTGTTTATATTATCTGACCCACTTGCTTAGTTGTGAATGTATATGAGCTTAAAGAGTGCATGCAGCAGCATAAAGCATAAAATGTCCACGATTATGATTCATGACAAGAATGAGAAACAGAGCAGGTGGGAAACTTTTTTTTTTGGGTTTCAAGAACGTACCTTGTGTGCAAGGTCTTTGGATCTGGCATGAACAAACAAACACCGAAGTCGGGGGAGAGAGAGCTGAGAGGAAAAGAAGAAGGAAGCTCATTTGGGTGTTGAAGAGAGGGAATGACCCGTTTCTTCTTTTTGGCCAATCAAATATTGTGAGGGGAAGATGGGTTGGCAAATTATGCTTCTTTTCTTTATTCTTTATTGAAAGAACTTCTTTAGCTTTAGCAGGAATAATTCCTAGCACTCATATATATCTATATATATATATATAGAGAGAGAGAGAGAGAGAGAAAGAGAGAGAGAGAGAGAGAGAGAGAGAGAGGACATACCATGATGATTTAACTAGCTTTCTTCGCTTAAGTCACTAGACCAGCAACAGTTCTTAATCTTATAGATTTGATAATGATTAAGGTGAAAGTCATTAGATAAACATTATTATCTTTGTCTTATAACGTGTTTTAGGTTCAAAATGACAAGAAAACTGACCTCTAATGGTCAAGAATGGGCTTGCATGAATTGAAGAAAATAATTTCCAACTTTGCATGTTTTGAATTTGTTGTTGGCAATGCTGTAATGGGTAATAATGTGATTGAAAGTCCATCTTTTTCAAGGAAAAGTCAAAAAGTTTGTTCTAATTCTTAAGGTTTTATCAAAATTTAAGTTTAATTTTAATATTCTACAGTATTATAATTTTTTATTTTATTAAAAATCATTCTAAACCTTCTGTTAAAAAATAATGACAAAAAATACATAAAGCAAACAAAATATATAGACTAATCAAATAGTGCTAACATAACGACTCAACTCGGTTGATTCAAACTTATTAAATCTGATTTATACCAATTCAAAACAAGTTGAGGTTAATATACTAAATTAGTTCGGATTAGGTTTAATAAGTCCAGCTCGTGTTTAAGAATTTTATTGAATTACTATGTTAGCATCATTTGGCATATCATGTGTCTTTTTAGAATAAGTTAAAATACAAAGAAATCTCATTTTTTAATCCCAAAAAAATTACTTTCTAAACTCATGTTCTTCATCTTCTGATTTTCCAATGAGAATATTTATGTTTCAGCTAATTCATACAATTCAGTTTCTCATGCACTTGGCTTGAACCTGTTTGCTCAATGATAGGCTTCCTCTTCCAAGATTGGACTAAGACAAACACAAAAACTGTTCTTAAGAGGAACAGTACCAATCTGCAGAATTCTGATGAACAGATGACTCTGGTTACACCCAAATTCTTCCACATTCAACCATTTTGGAGAGCTTGGATTTGATAACACAAAAAAGGCTTAAGAGAATATGGTTTAACTTCCGATTAGGTTGGCATGTTATAATTTGAACGAATTTGGGGTTGGACTCTACTTGGTTTACGCTACTGTATGTAATGATTAAAAAATCAAATCAGTTCAATCAATTTAGCTATAAAAATTTTGAACCAACTAATTTTTCAGCTTGATTTATCTTAATAATTCTTGATATTAAAAACTAACTAATTTATTAATTAATTGATCGATTTTCGTAAATTAACCAGTTTTTATAAACTAAAATAAACTAGTTAGTTTTCATTTAACAATCTTCTTCTTCAATTAAATTTCAGCTTTTTTTCTTCAATCATATTTTAAATTCTTCAATTTTGTTTAATTTTTACTGCATAACAATTTTATGATAGACTAATAATAGTTAAACGTTAAACCTTTTATTGGACTAGTTTAATTTTTGATCCAATTTATAAAATATTAGTTACAACTATAATCTTTGATTTATCTAACAATGGTAGAATGAAGGTCTTTTTTACATGTATTTGAGTGGAAATGGAGAAGATGGTTTTCAAAGAAAATGTGATCCTTTTGGATCTTAAATGATTATTTCCTTTTACTTTGCTATTGATGGATTGCAAGCTTCACAAACTTTGCCAGTGTTTTGAAATTTGGATTGGAAGTTAAATTAATAAAATAAGAAGTTTAAAGATTAAAGATTTAATCGATATTAGACTATCATAAAATAGATATACAATAAAGATTGAATAAAATCGAAGAATATGAAATCGGATTGGAGAAAGGGGCAATTCTTATTCATTGACGAAGTTGAAGTTTAATTAAAAGAATTTGTTAAAACTAACTAATTTATTTTAGTTTATAAAAATTGATTAGTTTATAAAAATCGACTAATTGATTAACAAAATAGTTAGTAATTAATAACAAAATTTATTAAAATAAACCAAATCCAAAAGTTAGTTTGTTCAAAAATTTTACAATAAAATGGACCAAATTAATTATAATTTACTACTAAAAGAAATACCCAATTTTGATTTTTCATAACGCCAAAAAAACTTGAAATTTACAATAATTAGAAGTTGTTGTAGGACTCAAACAAAAATTTCTCCTTAGGTCAACAAAGACAATCAACTAATTTTAAGCAACTCAATTGCAATAAATAATTAACCTGAATAATATAGATGACGAAAAAAATAAAATGCCAAATTTATACGAAAAACACTCCGGTATATAAGGAAAAATTACATGCTAAATTGGCAAGTAAATCCACTAAATTGAATAACAAACTTAGAAGAGATCAAGTTTCGAGCTATTGACCCCAACTCGAAACACCACCACATTATAACAACAGGTTAGCTAATAAGGTGCCCGCACGGGTGTAGCTCGGTTGGTCTTCTAACAGGGTTAGTTGGAGCAAGGACCTATGTTCGAATCCCGAAAACGGGTGGAAAGGGTCGCTCTGCTAGTGGGTTGACTGAGTAGATACTGTGATTTACTCCCTCATCTTGTGGTCGGGCCTGTGAGTGGAGGCAGCTGGGGTGGTTGATTCCACCTTTTGGAGTAAGGTTAGCTAATAAGGTTTTATGATAGAATACAAATTAATATCCTAAATCAATACTACTCTAAATTAACCTTAATAAATCAAACACAAAAACTTGTAAATGAAGAGTACTATTGGTTCGCCAGCTCTCATTCACTAATTCTTGCTTTGTTTTTTTTTATGTGTCTATTGATGCACTTCATATTTTCCTTTTATGCCTCGTAAAAATAGTTTTATATCGGATATGGTCACCATCACTAGCGTATTTAGTGACCATGTCACTCAAACTCACTTCAATACTCAACAATAATGGAGATACATGGTTCATGGACAAGTCCTTATCGAACTCCAACATGGGCGTGTCTAACCTCGACACGGCCAGAACATCATCCTTCAACTCGTACATAGTTAGAAGAATATACACAATCACACATACAGCTATATCTACATCTTCTAGAAACAACTTCAATTCATCAATTTTTTTACCTCAAATGTGCTAGATTTCTATTACTTTCATTCTATAAAGCCAACTAAGACTCCCAAATATCAAATTTAGCAATGTCGATGAAGCAAATATTTATAAAATGGGGTTGAACTCACGACAATTATAAGTAGGATGACAATTAGGCCTTGAACTAGTCTAACCCAACTCAAAGTCTAAATTGACTAGCTTCAAGCTTAACTCGGGCTTTAATTCTATGCCATTAATTCTGTACCTATTCTGTTTCACAAAAAATACGTCGACTTTTTAATTAAAAGATAACGTCTCAGCTTCACGGTAGTCTAAGCCAAGCCAATGCTTCCTCCTCTTTTTTGATTTTGCTTCCCGTTTTACTTCTTTGATCTCACTCTCAACTCTTTCCATCCATATGCCAACTTGCTCTGTTCTTCGTCTTCTTCTTATGGCCTCCGAATAATTTATCTTCTTCTTCTATCAAAAACAGCAAGCCCATAACCATTGGGGATTTTGTTTTGCTCTTAGTGTTTTAGATGGCACGAAATCAACTCCTAGCTTCAAACCAAGTTCAGTCAGGTACTTCTTTTATTAACTTCCCTCTTGTTCTTGTTAGAAGCTTAATGGTTCCAAAGAAAAAAAACTGACAAAATATTTAAAAGAAAATTTTTTTCTCCTTTTTTGCAAGAGCTACGGCTCACACTCCTTGCTTTTACAATATGCTATTACACTCTGGTCGGGTCGGTCATATTGGGCTTGGGCCTGGTTATAACAACTTCTGGGCTGATCGATCGATAATCTCCAAAGCCCATCAGCAGGGGAAACCTTTCTATGCAGAGATAGAAGTTTACGTGAAGACCTAACCCTAACATCCTCTCATATATAAGGTAAGATCTCATCGTGAGAAA
>JANZLC010000001.1:19835445-19853275 GCA_026413385.1 Erythroxylum gracilipes
CTTTTCACTTTCGTCTGCTTTTCGTATCGTCTGTTTTCTGCTCCGCATAAGCTATCATCTGCTTTCTGTAAAGCTTCATTCTGCTTTTGCTTCGTCTGCTTTTGTACTAAGTTTCCGTCTGCTTTTGTACTAAGCTTCTGTCTGCTTTTTTATTAACTTGGCTTCTGTCTGCTTTTCTACTTAAGCGTCTGTCTGCTTTTTATTTAAAGCCTTCCGTCTGCTTCTCTGCTTTCTTCTTCAACTAGCTTATGCTTCGTCTGCTTTTTATTAACGTGCATTTCGTCTGCTTTTCATTTTATTTTCTTTTTGTTTGTTATCAAAATCTTTCAATACGTAAAGTCAATTTTGACTTAACACAACTCAATTTCACTTAATAATCCAACATATTCCATTTTCCACTTTATTCTTAATTATAAAAATATATCCTTACTAGCCTAACCATCATAATTACTAAAATACCCTTAACTATTAAAAGTCCTATTTTACCCTCAATTATTTCTATTTATATCAAAAATACCCATCTCTGAAGTAAATTCTAGTTTTTCCCTTAACCTTTTGCATTTCTTATTTTGGCCCCTTAAATTTCAATTATACCCTTAACTTTTTGCATTTCCTATTTTGCCCCTTAATATAACTTAAATTTTACAAAAATCGTCATCCTCTCCACCCTCTCCTCTTCTCCTAACTCCTTTTTTTTCTCATTTTCCAGCCACCTTTTCTCCATTTTTTTCTCTTTTCATGACTTCAATTAATGCCCCAAACAATCACAACATGCAATCCAACTATAAACTAGTATAGGATGACTATAAATCACAAAAAAGCATATAATAGCTGCTAAAATTTTACCTATATGCTAAGAAATTTTGGGCTTGTTAATCTCCATAATTTCCTCACAATTTGCTGTAAAACAACCAAAATGAGGGAACACATGAAAGAATTGTCACATGCAAGAGAAAGATGGTGCATTAGTTCACTTACCAGCTCGAAAAATGGAGAGAAAAATAAAGAACGAAGCTGATTTTCATTGGTGTGTTTGATATTTCGAACTAATAGCTTCTTTTATACCTCTGTATTTAATTGTTTTATGGGCTGGGTTGGTTAGTTAAGGCTGGGCTAGTTTTTTTTTCTTCTTTTTTTTGGGCTTTACATTTCTCCCCCCTTAAAAGAATTATGGGCTCGAAATTAAATTAAATACTTAAGGATCCAAACAAATGATGATACCGACATCGAACTTCATCTTCTACCTCCTGAGTCGCCTCTCTCGAAGAACGATGATGACTCTACGAAACTAGCACCATCGAAATCTGTTGTCTCTTTAATTTTCTAATTTGTCTATCCAATATCTTTAGTGGCTCCTCTTTATAAGCCATATCATTAGTAACTTCGATATTAGGCCTCGATATAATATGGCTAAGATCCAATCAATACCGTCTCAACATCGACACATAGAACACATCATGAATTTGTGATAACTCTGGTGGTAATGCTATTATGTAGGCTAAATGCCCCACATGTTGTAAAATTTCATATAGTTTGATGAATCTTGAACTTAACTTCCCTCTCCTTCCAAACCTCATAATTCTCTTCCAAGGTGATACTCATAGAAATACCTTATATCCAATATTGTACTCCATCTCCCAACGATTTTGGTCAGTATATTTCTTTTGTCGATCCTGAGTTGCCTTCAAGCATTACGTTACCACCCTTATTTTCTCCATCGTCTCCTAAGCCAACTCCGGTTCCTCTAACAATCTAACACACTCTATATCCTAATAAATCGAATCTCTACATCGCCTGCAATATAATGCCTTAAATTGTGTCATACCGATGCTAGAGTGATAACTATTGTTATACGTAAACTCTATCAAAGGTAGATATCTATCCTAATCACCCTCAAAGTTTAGCACATAAGCTCTCATCATATCCTCCAATGTCTGAATTGTAAGTTCAGACTGTCAAAGGGTGAAATGCAATACTTAAATTCAACCTAGTCCCTAAAGCTATTTGTAAACTCGTCTAGAATCAAGAAGTAAACCTTAGATCTTGATCTAATACAGTAGACATATGAACCCTGTATAACCTCACAATCTCATCAACATACAACTTGGTAAGCTTGTCCAAGGAGTGTCTATTATATAGGAAAGAAATGAGCTAATTTAGTTAACCTATCCATAATTACTCAAACTGAATCATGTCTATGACTGGTCCTCGGTAACGTTACCATAAAATTCATCAAAATTTTCTCCCACTTCCACGGTTGAATGACTAAGGGTCTTAATTTCCCTACTAGTGCCTAATGCTCTGCCTTGATCTGCTGGCAGGTCAAACACCTCGACACAAACTTTATTACATCTTTCTTTATTGTTGGCCTCCAGTAATAAGGTCTCAAGTTCCAATACATTTTTGTAGTACCAGGATGCATAGCATATGATGCATTATGAGCTTCCTTCAAAATCTCTTCTTGTAATATATCTATGTATGACACACAAACTTGCCTCCCAATCAGTAATGCTCCATATGCTCTTACTGAAAAGTTAGTCTCCTTACTCTGTTGCACACTCTTTCTCTCCTTTGCATCAAAAAGAATCCTAAGCTTGTGCCTTTTTGATCCTATCTCCCAAATCCAGTTATACCTGTAATGTCACCAATAAACCACTCACCTAATCAATCTCCAATCTCACATATAGTGTTCTTAACTCCATTAATGGTGTCATACTATGTTAGCTCAAACTAACCATTACTCTTAAACTTTTGATACTCAAAGCATTTGTCACTGTATTAGCCTTCCCCGGATAGTAATCAATAGTACAATCATAATCCTTCAATAGCTCAATCCATCTTTTATGCCCTAAGTTTGACTCCCTCTGAGTTAAGATATACTTAAGGCTCTTGTGATTTGTAAGGATTCAAAATGTCTCCAAATCCTAACAGCAAACATAATCGCCTCTAACTTTAGATCATGGGTGGGATAATTCAACTTATGCGATCATAACTGACGAAAGGGATAAGTTATCACTTTTCCATACTGCATCAATACACACCCCAAACCTATCCTTGAAGCATCAATATATACCTCAAAACCTTCACCACTTTATGATAACACCAAAATTGGGCTAGAAGTCTCCACTTAAGCTCCTGAAAACTCCCCTAACACTGATTGGTCCACTCAAACTAAACTCCTTTCTTTAGTAGGTTGGTCAATGAGCTAGTTATTAAAAAATTCCTTCTAAAAATCTCCGATAATATCTAGTAAGTCCCAGAAAACTCCTTATCTTTGATGTATTTCTATGCGGTTCCCACTCTATAATTGCCTTTACCTTAGTAGGATCATGCATCACTCCCTCTTGGGACACCACATATCTAAGGAAAACTACAGATTCCATTCAAAACTCACACTCACTTACTCAACTTTACATACAATTTTCTCTCCTTTAGAATCTGTAATACAATTCTCAAATGCTACTCATGCTCTTCTTTGCTCCTCGAATACACCGATATATCATCAATGAACACTATCACAAACTGATCCAAATCCTCCTAAAATGTTTTGTTCATCAATTTCATATTTGCGACTAGTGCATTAGTCAACTAGAAAGGCATCCCTAAGAACTCATAGTGGCCATACTGAGTATAAAAAGTTGTCTTGGTAATACTTGACTCAGCTATCCTCAACTGCCAGTATCCCAATCTTAAGTCAATCTTGAAAAATATGACAGGTCCATTCAGTTGATCTAAAAGATTATCTATCCTTAGAAACAGGTACTTATTCTTTACTGTCATTTTATTTAGTTGTTGGTAGTCCATATAAAGTCTAATACTACCATCCTTTTTCTTCACAAACAACACTAGAGCTCCCCATAGTGATGTGCTTGATCTAATAAAGTCCTTTTCCAACAACTCCTATAATTACCTTTTTAACTTATGTAACTCAATAGTAGTCATCCTATAAGGTGCAATAGAAATTGGGCAACTCAAGACACAGTCTTAATGGTGAAATCTATCTCTCATTAAGGAAACAAACTTGGAAAATCATCTAAGAATACCTTCAAAAATTTCCTCAGGACAAGAATATCCTTCAACCTAGGATTCACCTCCTTTATATCTATAATATGAGTAAGATATGCCTCACATCCATTCAATATCAACCGTCTATCAGTCATGGTTAAGATCACACATAATAGGACCACTCTGCAATCCCCCATAAATATCACTTTTGATTTACACAAAGACTTAATCATCACCTTCTTCACATAATAATCCATTACAGCTTGAAGTTGTGCTAACCAATCCATCCCAAAAATCATGTCAGACTCCCTTAAATCCATCACTATCAAGTTAGCTGATAGCTCTACTCCAACAATCCTCACCGACGTCCCCTTTCTTACACTATTTACTACCACACAGTCTCTTACTGGCAACCACACTCTTAGGTCATATCCTAATGGACTAATCTCCCCTAGAACTCTAGCGACAAACTTTAAAGAAATGAAAGAATGTGTAGATCATGAGTTTACTAACACATAAGCGTTAATATCAAATAATAAAATCATACCAGAAATGACAACGTTGGTTGCAGGTGCCTCTTATCTCATCATATGGTAGATCTTTGCTTGAGTTTGATCCTATATTCAAGATGTCCCACTAGTACCTATAGTCACTGTTGGTCCATGTCTAACTCCTCTAACTACCTCTACTACCAATTCTACCTAAACCTCTACCTAAACCAAAACCACCTCACTAACCATGTATGGTCTCCTTTACCCTCACTCCCGAACTCCTCCATACTGTCGGACAACTCCTCTGTAAGTGTCCGCGCTCTCCACAGATATAACATGCCTGAATGATCTTAATGGGTCTCCAATATGATCCTCTATACACTCTTTTGTAGTAGCATAACTCTGTGACCCTCTACTGATCTATTAAAAGGTCCTCTAAACCTCTGACTAACCCCTTTGTCGAATTCAACTGATGGTGTACTAGCATGCTATACTATCCTGAATCCCCGCCATCTCCTCGATCTCTACTAGATCGGTAGAAACAACCACTCCTGCTTGATGTGACATTGGATTTCCCAGGTCCCCGACACCAGTGGACTAGAAATGACTAGCTCCCCTCTTAACACACTGACTCCCTTCTTCATAATGACTCTCTGATCACTTTGTTCTATCACATCCTCTACTCTGAGTGTATTCTCTAGTAACTTAAAATAAGAAGTAATGACTCCGAAACCTAAGCAAATATCCATGCTCAAACTCTGTTCAAATTGGTAACATCTATCTTCTGGATTTGCCATAACCTCCAATGCTTACTTACACAATGCTGCAAAATAAAATCTTCTAGATTTGTCATAACCTCTAATGCATACTTGTACAATGCTATAAAACAAACATCATAATTTACCATTGACATCTCTTCTATTTGAACTATACTTATAAACTTTATCTTTTTTCGATCTTGATATATCTGTGGAGTGTATTTGTCTCTAAACTCTCTCTAGAACTCTTGTTAAGTCATCTATTGTTTCTTATAAGATCTCTTCACTAACTTCCATCAATTCAGTGTATTGCCCTGGAATAAGGAAATGATGTATTGAAACCTTCTTTCCAAGGTACACTCTAGAAGATCTAAAAATAACTTTGTCTGCTCCCACCATACCTCAGCCTCCTTAAGCTTTGTAGTATCTTGAAACTCTACTGAACTCATCTTACGAAACATCTCATATTTTTGATCCACCCCAGAATCACCTTAGGTTGAAGCTGCAGTAATCAATTGCATCATCTAAAAGAACTGCATCATTTGTGGTGGCATTAACATCTCTCCTCTTACTCAATCAGTTCGAGCATCCCCCTATTCAGGCACATCCGAAGCACGGATCAAATTTCCCAATTCCCCAGTTGACTCAGGGCTAACATTATCATCTCCTGAAACCATCCTAAATAAGATATGAGCACACCATTAGTTTTTTTTTCCATTCAATACGTCACTAGAAACGTAAACCTGCTTTGATATCATCTAATGTAACACTCCCAAAATTCTTAGACCACAATTATCTAAATTATTCCCAAAGCATAACATTAATTACAAAAATTCTCATTAGTCCCAAAAAATGATATTTGTCTGTCACAAAAGTATTCTATACAAACACAACTACCCAAACTATCATATTAAAAAATATATACAATAAAACAACCTTACTCAATTAATCTGTTGGCTTCACCTAAACTCCATTTTGACAATCTCATGCACTGGGGTTATCGACAATCTCTCTATCTCCTAAAAAAATAGTGGCAAGGGGTAAACTGCCCAGTCAGTATAGGTAATTGATCGTATCCTTAAAATCAAATAATTCAAAATATAAAAATTAGTCAAGTTATTTAAAACTTACATACAATACTAAGATACACAACCTTACTCAGTCTATCTGAAAAATTAACAAAACATATACAATGATATCAAAGCAATGATTAAGACTAATATTATTTTATTACGACCATTTATGTTTTATCCCATAATTAACCAAATAGCCTAAGCCTGCTTAACCTAGAAGGCTTACATTCAATGGTTTGCTGACTCATCTCTACTCATTATAATTTCTCACCAAATGGAACTGTAATTAAATGTATAAATTGTTGGGACCCGATCTTGGAACCGGATCCTAACCGGAAAAAAAAAAAACGGAAACAAAAACAAAGTGGCAGAAAGTGAACGAAGATGAAATCGAATTCGAAAGAACGGAATACAAATCGGAAGTATCAACTCAAAACGAATTGAATCGGAAAATTGGATAACAAAAATGCGGAAATAAAAGCAAAAGCAGAAATCAAAGGAACAAATTTCGAAGTGAAACGAATCGAAAGCAAATCGAAAATGAAGTAAACAAACAGTTCGAAACGAATCGAAACAAATTTCCGACATCCGTAGCATATCTTCGAAAACTAAATTCGCGTCGCGTTGGAAACCCTAAGACTAAACCAATCCGAAACTGGTATAATTTTTTTTTCTCTCCTTTTCATTGCTTTCATCTTTATTCACTCTTATACTAATCAAAACAATATAATTTCTCATTTGGAAACTTATCCTCAAATAAAACTCAATTCCAAAAGTTCTTCTTATACAATCATACATATCCCAAAATTCATCTATCCCTCAAGAACCACGTAAAAATCTTGCTTGAAGACTCCAAAAAAGTCGATCCCTAGTCTTTCTCCTTCATCTTTCCTTCATTCTCACTGAAACCTCCTCTCTTTTCTTTCATTTTGTTCTTTTTTTCCCTAAGTGTTGTGCTTCACTCTTTAAAAACGACAGCCACTTCATGCTTTCATTTAATGGAAGCCAAATGACCATTATAGCTTTACATATATGCCTTAAAACTTAACCTTTTAAGTAAACTTCCAAAATTGCCCCTAAAATTCTTTTTAATCCAAGCTTACATTAGGACATTTTTCTAACCATCAAATTGAAGGAATTTGCTAAAACTTCCTTCTAGAGAAATGTTACTCATTGTCTCAGTTTCATAACACCACCAAAATAATTTAATTTGGTGCACTACTCTAAAAGTTATACTCCAAAACATTTCAGACTATCATTATGCAAACACATTTCTAGAAATTTACTTCCATCCGAAAATTGACATTCTTAAAGACTAAATTGAAACTCAAGTCCTTTCAGAATATTTGAAGCCCTATTTCTCTAGTTTAATCCAAATCAATAATCACCTCATTTGGATGACTAGAGCAAACGTTATGACCAAAATACTTTCAGATTTTTCTAATCCAAGACTGCACACTAAACCCAACTTCAATTCTGAAATTGAAAGTCTTAGGGGCTAAATTGAAATTTAGTTCCTTAATAGGACTTGTAGCCCGATGTCTCTATTTTATTTAGCAACAAGAATCAACTCAATCGGATTTCCACAGATCAAGAATTTCTCAAAATATTGAACCATGTTCAAAAAATTTCCCAACTCACTTTGATTAAATCAGTCATCCTAAATTTAATCTAAAAAATTCATAATTTCCCATGGACAGATAGATAAATGTATTAGAAATCCAACGCTTCAAAAATCAAGTCAATCGGATGTCGGACGGAAAAGATATAAGCAAAAGAATGGAAGAAAATTTAAATAAACAAAAATTAAACAATAGCCGGCTCGCGATCGCGAGCTACGGAGAAACCTTAGCCGGCTCGCGATCGCAAACCGAGGAGAAACAGCAGCGCCAGCTCGCAGTCATGACGGGTTGCGAGTGCGAGCCTCAGAGGAAAAGGGCCAGCTCGCGATCGTGAAATGGCTCTAGCATCGATTTTCTTTTTCTTTTTTTTAACCCACTAAATTTTAAAAATTCATAACTCTTGATCCCGAACTCCAAATTTGACAAATTTGGTATCAATAGAAATCTCAAAGGAAACTCTACAACTTCCATGAAGGACTTAAAAACAAATCCCTTTTCTAAAGGGGTCAAAAATCGACTCAAACTTTCTGTCCAACATCATGTCACCCTAAATAATCACATATCTTCTAAAATTTCTATCTTTCAACTCCAAGGTCCAAACATGCCATATTTATATCAATGTAAAGATCAAAATGAATCCTACAACTTTCATGGAGCATAGAAAAATCAGTTTGACCTCTAAGGGAGGCAAATTTCAAATCCAAATTTCTGTCCTATACTTGTCATCTCAAAACAGTAACAAAAAATTCCAAAAATCATAACTTCACATTCCATGGTCCAAAAATTGCATACTTTATATCAAAGGAAAGATCAAGACATAATATAAAACTTTCATGAAGTACGTAGAGGCAATTTCAACCTCTAGCTAAGTCAATTTTGCAATTAAAGATTCTGCCAGAAAATTGGTCATCCTATACTATATCCAAACTTCCAAATTTCATATATTCCAATATCCACAATCAAAAATAACATATTATACATCATTGTAAAGCTATAAACTTCCTTTACAACTTTCCAAAAGGCTACATGCTTCAATTCAAACCACATTAGTACATAATTTACCTCAAAACATAGCATACCCAATCCTACACTTAAGAGCATTTTTAAAAACAACGAAACATAACCTTAACTTCGGAAGATCATAACTTTCAATTCCGATATCAAAAAATATCATACTTTATGGCGACAGAAAGCTTTCAACAGAAGCTACAATTTTCATGAAGAATATTTTATCAAATTCTACCTAAATCAAAAAGTCAACTCTTCTACTATTCATCCCAAAAAGTCAAACTTTCTTAATTCTTCAAATTCTCACACTTTTTCTCTTTATTTCTTGATTTTCAACTTCCATTTCAATAAACTCATTTGTTTTAACTTTCATAACCTATGCAAAACTTCTCAAATGTCAAAGTTATCAAAACCAATCAATTCTTTTCTCATCAACTTTCTTAAAGCACAAAACATCTCTAACACAATACAAAAACAAAAACACTCATTGACTTTCATTTAATATCTCTAAATTTCCACTTAAAAATAGGGGTCCAACACCACATGTCTGTTGTTATGGCAATTTGCCCTTGAACACTCGACAATGCTCTTAATGTTTCTCTCTTCTTGTCCTCATAAAGTTTGAAAATATCATTCCTCAATGTATTTCGACTTAGAACCTTGAAAGTCTGTTGGGGTGAATTAAGAAATATCTTGAATCTTTTACTTTCAACCATAGATAATGGTTGTTCATTTCTATAATCATATTAGCCATCAAAATTCTTGATCTATGGTTGTTAAAAGTTGTTATGGTCATTTCATTCTTTCCTTTCATAAGGTTAGGGGTCAAAAATATTTGACCTCCTAAAACCATCTTCATTCTAGTACATGATTCCATATGTCTCTTTAAATGAGACGTTTCACCTTTCGAACCATTTGAATACAACTTTTGACAATAATTACACTCTGTTTTTTCAATTTCGTCGGTCGATATGGTCTTCTTAAAGTGATTCCAAATTTTACTTTTATGTTGAGTAACTTGAGTTCTAATTGAACTTCTATCCTCACTTAGTGTCGGAATAGAAGTTTCCATTTCTACCTTTGGTACTAGATTAGAACTCTCAACTGAAGGAATATGTTCATCCATCTGATAAAAAACATATAATACTTAAGGTTAGAAATAAAAATATATTACGAAATGACACATTCTTAATCAAAATACTTTGCCTACATTCTATTTAAAATATTCCATATAAAACAAAATATTCAAGAAAATAATTAACAAAAAGTTCAAACTTTGAATATGCTAGAATGTCCAAGTAAGTTAGGTTGATCATTTAGAGGTGCAATGGTAAGTTACTGCATCAAGTGTTCTTTGATAATATTATTCATCTTTTCTTTTAGAAGGACTAACCGTATTGCATATGCTCATATGCAATTATATTCATTGCTAAACTTACTGGCAAGAATAGCTCACTTTGGAAGGATCACTGACACATTTCCATTCAAATTATTTTCACAAGCTGAAGACTAACATTATGTTTTCTACATTTCCATCACTTTGAGCTATACATATTAACAAGTTTTGATAACTGTGTACCAGTCAAGTATAAATCTATCTGTCACCATATTTTATATAGGAAGAAATGGGCATGCTCAAGGCGCAGGGCATTTATATGTATATATATAATTAGGTAATGGATGGAATCATGATTCATATGTGACTGATGATGTTATATCCAGAAGCATAAAAGCTGTTGTAAAGAGAAAAAGACATAATGATGGGAAATGCTAGCTTAGATATTTCAGTTATTCATAAATAAGGGCTCAAAAGTACACGACACAGATTTTGCTTTGAATAGAACAACTTTGACAAGGTAAATAAGTTGGAGTGACATGATAAGTGGAATCTAATTTCTAGGCAGTGAATGGTTTGGACAAGATCTATAGTGAATTAGTTGGTTAACTTTTGGAGACAAGAGTTTAGAGTTCCTGAAGATGCTACTCCCTCCAATATGTTTGGAGTCTAGAGTTCCTTAGTGAGAAAAAGGGGCTTAAACGAAGTATCTCATTTATGATTCCTTTCAAAACAGCATTACTGTTGTTCTTTCTCAATATAATGGGACTCAAACCAAGGGGTGAAACTTTGGATGCCAACTGCAATAATTAGTGACCATCTTGCTATGTACACTGAAAGCTTAAGCAGGTGAGGAAAAATCGGAGACTTAAGTGAGCAATATTTGACATACGCCTTTTCAGGTCAAAAGGTGTGAAGAGTTTCTAGTCACCTTTTGCTTTTGTATACTGTAGACCAATAGACATCATTTGGTTCCCTTTGGATAGGAAATATAATCTCCCCCACCACAGAAAGAAAATTAAAGGTAACAATAACTTGATGAACTTTAAGACTTTACTGAACTAAACTCGTGAAACATAACAGCTTTAACTAAAATTAATGTCAGCTGAAAATATGAGCATCAATAGCGTGAAACATCAACTTCAGGTGACCGGATCACAAGGTTTGGAACACTTCTAAACTTTGTCTTTTGACAAGGTAAAACGGTCAGTTAAACCCTGAATCAGATTTGAGATTGATCTATATTACTATCAAATCCTGCCCAGTATGATAGATGATCAAGCTAAGCTTTTTATTCTAAACAATCATGTGAAGATTGGAGGAGCATATAGCTGCGCAGAGACAATGAAGTGACCACACGTGCAACTTCTGACATCCATCAAGAGTTGAATGGCTCTTTTAACCCATCCAAAGCCTGCACAGCACTCAGGTAGGCCATTTTGCGATACAGCTCTGGGTCAATGCTGACACCCTTAGCCCAGGTCCAATGCGTAGCACTTGACATCCTTCTTCGTCCCCTTTCACTGAAGTGGCTTGAACATAATAAGCTCATGAGACATGTGAATGACAAATGTGCTAAAGTTTGCCATTCTTAAATCTTAATCCTTACGTGTAAGTGGGTGTATAAGCATTTTGACAAGTAAGATTACAAGTGGAAGACAATGAGAATCTTAGAAGAACGTGAGACAATTTGTAACAGGAAGAGCTCATATCATTATAGTAAAAACATAGTAGTTAGGTAATCCTTTGGAACTAGTTGATAGAGAATCAGACTTGTAAACATCTGAGTATATTATTTTTAAGCCCATTCTGATTACTTAGCACAGTAGATCAAGCTCAGTATTTTATTCCATGAATGGGGGCCAAAGGTTTGCAGGTCATGAATAGATGTTGACATGCACTTTCTGTAAAGCAAAACGTAGTTATGGGAGATTGACATACATAGACTGAAAATCAAAACCATAAGCACCACCAACCCAGGATTTTTATTGACATTTATGAAAATGTTATCATGATGTTAAAGCTCAGCTAACTCTTTTAACTTTAAACTGAATTAACCTACAATGACAAGAAACGTACTTGAAATGGAAGATCATCCAGGTTAAGCTCCCGAATTGGTCCTAACAATGACTTGCTAAGAACTGGATGACTTGCTGCTTAAGACATATGGATTGATAGGTGAGACACAAACTAGACATGCTAATAAATATATCACAAATCACTGGCTATCAGGATCACCGGAGCATTTCTTGCTCCAACCACCATAACCACCTTTTCTTTCCCCTCGCTTTCTCTTGTATCTGGGAAACTGGATCTCTGAAGCTAAACACGATTTTAGAGATGACTGCGACTGCTCTTGAGTAACTATTGGTGTTGCCACTGAATCAGGGTCTGAGTTTGGAATTGGACAAGGGTCTGTGCTTTCTCCTTCTTCACCTTTATCTGCTTCAAGGTGTGTTTCCATGAGTTGTTTACTTGCCCCCACAAAAGCCTGTGCCTCTCCATCAGCTACTTCATTATGTATCAAGACATTATCCATAATCTGCAGATATCAATTTGGAGAGATGCACTACAAAAATTAGTTTATTTTCCATTCTCTGGAAAAACTACCTTAGGAGATTGACAACTAAATATAAAGATGACGGATAAAATAACTGATAGCTTAACTACTTAATCACTAGGAGCTGATTGCAAAGATCTTGAGAGAAATAAAGAGATGGGACTGCACAAAGATTCTTTTCTCATTAACTTGCAAAACGATAGATCATGAAAAATCCCATAAGAAGTTACCAGATTAAATAAAATTATATAAAGAGTTCTTACGTCTTCACATGAATCACCGATTCGTGAATGATGGAAAGTAACATCGGCAGCAGACAACAGTCCAACTGTGCTTTCAATTATATCAGGGACATGAACAGCCTCCCCATAACTTGAAATAGCACTTTCAGTCAAAACCAGATCTTCAATATCGTACGCTGATATATGCTGAGGAGTAACATGAGCAGCTCCCATCGATATTGCTTCTCCATTGCCAGCAGAAAATGTAGGACTTGGAGCCGAGCTAGTCTGAGCATCCAAAGCTGCAAGAAGGCTCAAATTCTCTGAGGAAGAAAATTTGGCTGCATTTTTCGTCATTATCATGTCAAGTTGATTCTTAAGCTTGTGAACCCGAGAGTGCACTTTCTCAATTTTCCAAAGGACTGCCTCCAAGGAGTTACCACTGCTATCACCAAACTCGAAAATGAAACGGCTATCATCAAAACCACATTTGTCACTGCACTCAGTATGTTGATCCGTAGTTGCTGCTCAGAAACCATAGTGAGCATGTCAGTAAATGTAAAAACTAATCAGAAATTTTTGGGCTTGAACATATGTAAGAAATGAAATAAGGATAAAGACCAGAACAAGCTGTTAGAAGTAAATTCAGGCAGCTACTTTTGTTTTTGTTTTGCTATGTCATGCGGGTATTAAGAGGCTATACAAATAAAACTTAAAAAATAATACATCTTTCTTCTTGTTTCTTTCTCTTTGCCAGTAAGTTCTTCTATCAAACTGATTCCTAGATATTGAAATCGTATCATTTATTAAACAATGACAGAGTAATCAATGACGCAATACCTGGAATTTTCATTAATAAAAAATGTCAGCACAGATCATGACCACCAGATCCCATTAACTCTTTATTCCATGAACCTAGACTAAAGGAGTTTACGCAATGCAGAAAACAGCAAAGGAGAATTGCAGTTGGCCACATGTCTACTAAGGATATAAAGGATGAGATCATCATTAATCATATAAGGTTTGTGACAAGTAACTGGATCATATTTAGCAACCTTGCAGTGGAATGCATATGAATTGGAAAATTAATAAACAACAATATAAGTTGCAGCTTTTATAACATGCCAAGTTTTTGATAAATCCTCAAATTTTGGCTTGCTATCGAGCAGTAACGAAGCAAATTACCTTTACTGCCAAAATCAACAATTAAGGAAGAGACATCGGGATTGGATCTCTTCTTTTCTGCAATAGTTCAGAAGGTGAAGTCAAACAACTATTTTGGGAAAGTCAACAACAAAGAATCCTATCATTAATATGCAAGTTGAAAGACAAAGTTTATACCCAGATACGAAAAGAGATTATGGTTTGACATGTACGACGATACATCAGTCGTGTCTTCGACTCTCTTTCGTTTCCTTCTCTTTATGGCCCTTGTTCTATAATGTTGGTTTGAAAATGGCATTGACTTCGAAAAATGATCTTCAGAAACGGATTCCATGAGTGCTGAATGTTTACTCTGTTCATTAGCTGCCAATTCTCTCGCATACTTCAATGATTGACTCTCAATTTCCTTAATTTTCAGTTCTGTCCACTTGCAACGCCACATCAGAGGTCGTATAAAATCCCTCCAGTGATTGGTTAACTTCTTCTTCCTACATAAAGGTGAGAAAATTAACCAAATTGTACAGGAATACAACCAAAAACTATGGTTCTGAACTGAAACCTGTTGCAGAAGCAAACCACTTTAGTAGATGATAGATAATTTTTAAAAGTTAACAAAAATACAATGATATTTGATCAGCATAATCAATAAATTGTCTGATGACAGTAGCATCTATTACTGATTTCTCTGTTGTACTTACATTTCTATAAAATCAACTAGAACTCAAAACTGTATCATCTAAACAACAATTTTATCTTTTGAAGTTTGTTTGCCTTTATTTTAAGATGGCATTACAAATATCTTAAAGTATAGTTTAAAAACTGAAGCATTTTCATATGAATGAAAAACTGGGAAAGCTTAGTGACCAAATAAGAAGTTGCTAGACATTGTACTCAGATTGATGTGGAGGGTTCAGGCTAAATGATGATGTCCTAAAAATTAAAATCGGATCTTTAATTTATCAAGGTCTCTATGTCAATCTAACATTATTTTTTTCAACTGTGCTTTTCATCAATATAGTCAAATTTGGCATCTGAATTCTGGACGTATAGTCTAATCCTTCACATCTGAATAAGGAAAAACAATTGAGAAGCAAGTGAAGAATATAGCAATAGTATCAGAAAATAACACACCTTGTTTCAAATAGGCTACCAAATGCATCATAGTGTGAGGCCAAGTCATTGTCACTGAAAAATTGCGACTCCACTTCAGCATCGCTTAATCCAGAATATCTCTCTGTGTTAGAAGCCTTGTCAGCAAATGAGCTTGAATATTCAGTTGCCTCTGGATCTTCAGTTTCAGCTAACCCAGTCTTAGTGATATTTGTACATGTGGTTATGTCAACTTCTACATCTCCAAGGTCGTTTGAGACCTTAGTTTGTTCATCCAACACAGTGTCTGAGCTATTAACTGTTTCCTCACGTTTAACCACGCGCACTGAAGCCGTGCCAACTAGACTTGTTGAGACATTTTTTTTCTCATCACCAATGGTTGCTTTGGACGACTGACAAGGTTTATAGTCTTCACCAGTTTCCATTTGGTGGTTGTGCAGAAGCCAGCACACAATCTTAGCCAAACTCAATTTGATTTATGAATGAGCAAGGCTCTAAAGCAAGTTCCTTCATGGACTTTGAAGCAAGACACAGAATTTTCCTGAATTAACAAATTAAAACCTTCAATTCTGTCTCAACAATTTTTCTTAACTTCAGCTCCAAATTAAATAGGATGACAAACAAGCAATCTAAATTGAGTAGCTTGGGACAGAAGGAGATTTTTCAAAAATGCATAACAAAATTAGAATGCAACAGATGTTCAGAATAAAGATCAAAAGAAGCAAAGAAGCAAGCAATGCAACTTTAAACTAATGTTATGCATAAATATTTAGCATGGAGCTCCAACTTATTTCCCTTACCCATCACCAATAGATTTCCAATTTCACAAATTCATTTCTCGAGATTGAAAGGACAAAAAGGAAGAAGTCTTGATGCACCAATCTATCATTTTGTGTCAATAAGAAAGGGAAACAACGAAATTGATAGCACAGAATTCCAAGCATAACCCAGGGTCGGTCCGCGACACAGCATACTTGCCCAGCAACTAATAAAGGATATATGCAGAAGTTTCAGTGCAAAGAATTGTGTTACACGTAAACATTTACACGTGCACTTGGTACAGAGGCATACAAAGCAAGTTACAGAAGAGTTGGCACTTGGCACAGAAAGAAAAGGGAAAACAAGTGGCAGCCCTCCATTTTAACCCAACAATTACGCATAAGAGAAAGAACAACACCTGAACATGAGCAGAAACAGACCAAGTTTCTATACATTAATAAGCTTCAAGTAAAGGATAAACTGAAGCACTCACCTTTACTTAAACAAACATACACAAACATTTGGCTTTACACATCAAACAGCTACCGTGTTTGTTAAGGTAAAAGGAAGACGGTGAGAAATTAAGAGTTTTGACAAGCTTGGAAGTTGGTTGGAGTTGTGTGCGGCGAAGTGGAGGAAACGAAAGCGAGAGAGTGGGAGAGAGAAGGAAAGGAAGTTAACGTTACAATAAACCTAAAGCAGTTAGTCTCGTTTAATACTACTACTCCTACTAGCTATGCCGTAGCGCTTCCCGCTTTTGTTCCTAAGTTGATCACCAAAATAAATAAAATATAATACAGTGATAAAAGTTATATTGATGAAGGATATTTAAGATCATCAATATAACTTAATTGTTAATATTTAGGTTAACAATTAAGATCATTTTTTCATATTTTTGTCAAAATTTTAAAATGTGCATTACAAATTTGAATAATTATTAATTATAATTATGAAATTAAAGGTAAGCTTACGATAAAGTTGCTCATTTGTCATCACAAGATCACATGTTCAAATCATGGAAACAGTTTATTTGTAAAAATACAAAAGGAAGAATGTCTATATTAATATTATATAACCCTCTCCAGACTTCTTTAAAGCGGAGAGACTTATGCACCGAACACGTTGACTTTTTATTTTATAATTATAAAATTATAATAGATTGTAACTTTAATAACCCTACTAATTGTTAAATCAACATAAATTTTAAATTTTAGAATTAAGACAATCCAATCCAATGTAATTATAATATTAGCAATTTTAAATTATGCATCTTATTTTTGTTAGAAAAATCAAACCAAAAAAATATATTTTAAAAGATCCAAGATTATAGGAGATTTACCCACAAAAGTCCAGCGTACTATATCCAAAAGAATTAATAAACGACGAAAACATTCGCATGTGCTGAATTTATATCAAATTTCAAAAGCAGACTTATTGTCTTGCTTTTTTAATTTTGTTGTTGATAATGAGATACTATCAATGCTTAGATATTAATGATACAATTTTTACAGGCCTAAAAAAAAGTAGCATGAAATGGACATAAATCCATCCAATGTAGACGTTGCCGTTCTGGGCCTGATAAAAGCCCACTTAATATTTTCCAAAGCTAATTTTCCATATGTTAATTTTATGAATAGTGTCTCATTTTTCTTATTGGTTAATCTTATTTTGCAGTAGGATGAATCGTGCCGTACTGAGAATGGATATCAATTGATACTAGCTA
>JANZLC010000001.1:19884017-19897182 GCA_026413385.1 Erythroxylum gracilipes
AGTTGACTAAGGATGCAAGTGAAGTAACAGCTAGTTGAAAGAAAAGCCTACTTAAAGAAGAGTAACTGCTTTTGCGAACACATTTCAAAGTTGCAAACATAGGTCAGACTTTCAAAATACATCTATAGCATAAATTCTTTTTGTGATATCATTGAAAAATCTCTTGTTCTTTAGAAAGTGAAAATATTTTTGAGAGAGATCAATGTAAGTCATATCGAGCAAACTTTATTTTCTGTTGAGAGCTTGTAGAGGTTAGCTAAATACTACTAGTTTGGAAAGTTGGAGAACCTTAAAAAAATATTAAATTGTGAGCTTGGAGAGACTCGTCAAATTACTACTTAGATTTTCATAATGAAACACTCAAGTTGAAAACTTGGGGACTGGACGTAGGCATGAGTTGTAAGCTGAACCAGTATAAATTGACTACATCCTTCTCTCTCTTCTCTTAACTTTTATATTTCTGCATTATATTGTGTGTGTGTTCATTTTAACAAGAGGCTCCTTATGTTTATAACTTGCTAAAGGTTCCTTTTATTTCAATAGACGCCGTCTGTTTTAAAATTGTTTTTAACTGGTCTTATTCTTTAGCCGATTCTTGTCGTTTAACAGGCTACTATCGTCTGACAGATTCCTATGTTTTAAATTTTTAACAGGCACCTGTCTTTATCTGAATTAAAAGCAGTTTTCGAAAATTTTTTAAATCACACATAATTTACCCCTCTTATGTATATTTGCTTTTATCAATAGTATCTTCTTTCTTTGATTTCTAATAGACTCTTGGTTTTGAAAACACATGACATAACGAGAGAGTAACACTCCCATCAAAAGTTCAAGGGGAAAGAATTATCCTTTATACAAAACAAAAAATCATATATCTTTTTGCAAACATCAAATCAATAATTTAAAAATTTTATCTATTCGAATTCTAAGTTTTGATATCACATGTAGGTTCTCATTAAAAAAATCACATGTAGGTTTTTTTTCTTAATATTCAAACATTAAAAATATGAATTATGACTCATACGTAAATCATCTGTACCCGTTCAAATCTTGAATATAATAATAACCACATAGATGAAGCAAATAAATTACTTACCTTGAATAGAATTTGTGATGATATAGAGAGAGTTTTTAATGATCACGAACTAGTTTCTTTCTCTTAATTCTTTTTCTGTACGATAGTTTGATGGATAGCCCAATAAACAAATACTTACATTTTGTATTTGTCTTTGTTAATTTATATACACTTCTCTATTTACATTAAATCTTGCACGTCCATCAAGTACTAAATTAATAGTCAAGATTTAACATACTATGAAATTAAGAAAATCCTAAACCAAGTTTAATATAAGCTTTCAAAAAATGTGGGTCATAATATTAGTCCAGTTGATAAATGGAATAGTTTCAATTTTACTATAGCTTTGGAGCTGTTGAAAAATGGAACAGGAGTGGGTAAATAAGAGAGATTTTATAGTAACAGTGAAGTTATCTGGTTTATGTGATTTATGCTCTCTCTCAGTTAAGGTTTTGGTCCTGTATCAGAAATGATCAGTTGCTTTTCTTGGACTATTTATCTTGGTAACCTGCCCTCAGAGATAAGAGAATGGGAAGTTGAAGATCTGTCCTACAGGTTTGTTTCTAATTTATAGATGAGCAGGCTAAAATTCATCTAACTCTAATTGCAAAATGATTGCAGTTTAGTGAATTGGCACATCCATATTAGGGCTCAGTTTGTTACGTTCACGCACTTCATGCAAGCTGTCTGTTTCATGTTGCTATATGACTGTAAATTGAACATGCATACTTATATGTAGAATTAGCACGCTTATTATAGAAGTGAAGTTGAAAAGTTTCTGAGGCAGGTTGATTTGAACTTGTTTGCTGTTAATATGTGTTTAGGTGAAGAAGTACGAGAGCACTTCCTCAAGAAGCCGGAGCAAAAGCAGAATCCCGCGAAAGAAGAGAAGGTACTTGTTCAATCATTTTCACGAGCAAAAGGTATCCCGGCTGGTGGTTCCCTGTTAACATCCGCTACTTCAACTTTTAGCGGATCGTTGGACCGCTCTGTGCCTAGATCACCTTCAAAGTCCACATCTAGGCTTTCAGGTACGTGAAAGAGGACTACATATTATCAGCCTCTTCATCTAAGGTCTCCTTTATTGTACGTATTTTAGATTTGTTATTGTTGCGACAACTGCGGAGAGAAGTTGATTTCTAGGTGAAGATCAAAACCAAAAGAGCGTATAGGTTGCTTTGATCTTTTGTTTTTAATTAAAACTCTGATGACCAAGTCATCTTCATCATACTTCTCATTTTCTAAGCATATTTAGTCAATTGCCATTTGGAACAACCAGCTCTCAAGTCTGTCTTCTTCTTTTGTCTCTGTTGAGAAAATTCAATAACCGCTGTTTTCCTTCACACGTTTTCAAAGCCAACTGTATTCGTGACGAAGATGACCTTAAAGTTTAGATTTACTTCTAGATGTATGTTACAATGACATTGGAGACTCCAAGCTTCACCTTATCGTCAGCAATTACATCAAATAGACCTGAAACTATGTTCTCCAAAGGACTGCTACAAATAAATATACATGAATCCAACAACCAGTCAGTATCATTCTATTTCCACAGAAATCACATAAATGTAGGGGCAAATTAGTCTTGAAAAAAAGATTATATTTTAAGGTTCAGAGTCTGCAGACTTTTTCTTCGGCGTAGCAGTCCCTTTTAGATTATTTAACGTTAATGCTTACTTTTCAAAGTCATCTCCTTCGTTCAAGTCTAAACCAAAACTTAGTTTCAAAGGCTTCCAGAACTGCACTCAACAAACACAGCCCTCCAAAAATACCCAAATTACAAGTCCAAGCCAAGCAGCATTGTCGTGAATATTCCACGCTTTGAAGATCAATTCCGATACTTTGTTAAGGCACAAATGAAAGAAAACGTTTCCTTTTACCTTTCCAAATGAAAGAAAACGGTTTCTACAAAGTCAAGTCGCCGTTGTCGTTATTTTCTCTCGAGAGAGAAACACGCTCATTCTCTCTCTCTCTCTCTCTTTAAAGGATGTTGGCCATTTTTGATCGTAGTTCAACTTACTCGCTCTCTCTCTCCATTTTCAAATTGCTAAAACCCTGAAAACCTCTCTGAAATATTTACCGAGAGCAACAGACAAACATGGTCGAGGTTGCTGTTGTGGTCCAGATGGCTATGGAGTTTCTGGTACCGTCGTGGTGGGAGGTTGAAGTGACCGTGGCCGCGGCAGTGTTCGTGATTGCATCGTATTGGTTTTTTGCTGGTGGTGCTGGTGGAGGAGGAGGTGGAGGTATCGACGGTGATCAAACGGAGACGCCAGAGAATTCCGGTAATTCTGGAGAAGGAATTGGTGATAAAGACAAGGTTATTTGGCTTTATTCGTGCGTAACTTTTTTAGTTTTCTCGTAGTGGTTTATTGATCCTGGATTAAAGATTGACTTCTCCTTCTTGGTCTAAATAAAATTCGAGCTTTTTACTTTTTCGCTTCTATTATGATATTATAACAAGCTAGCATATTCTTGTCTTGAAATCTTTCCATTTAACCGGAAAAGATAGCTTATTTCTTTTTTCTTTTCATTGCTTATTTCTTTTCTCTTATAATAATCTTTTAAGAAATTAATTGATTACGTGGCTTAAGTTTTATTAAATGTTGATTGCAACTAGTCGCTAAGTGATAATCTACTGAAGTATAATGGTGGTTCTCATAAGGACGGGTATTTAAATTTGGTGGTTGTTGTCGATACTCGATAGAGTGTTTGGGGTGATAGCCAAGACTGATGCTGAAATACTACTGGTCGAAAAATGATTGGAATGATAATTGACTGGAATTAACAAATTTTTAATAGTGAATATGGATGGCCGAATACTTTGTAACTAATGATGATAATCTGATTTGGAAGGTGCTTATGGTTACATGTTGATCTGCCAGAGTGCAGTGGCCCACTTCTGACCACTGGTTGTGTTAACCCATGCTCGAGACGGGGTATCGGTGGTTGGGGTGATAGAGCCTATTAATTGTGTACGTCTTGTAAGGAACTCTGGCATTAAGAAGAGTCTTTTTGAACCAAAATGAATTGGTTACCAATAAGGCATGTGGCTTTTGATTGGTTTTTAGATATGAAGAAAATGTTAAATCATTGGAGAGAAGATATTCCCAATAGAACATAGTTTTTTAAGTTTGTGTGTGTAATGATTAATCACTTTTGTCTTACTATTTTGTCTTACTTTTGGACGCTTGGTTCATATTACAATTTCTTTTTCTCTTTTTGGGATTTCTTGTAATGTGACATCAACTACTTGACATCTCCCTTATGTGGATGTTTGGAGTGTTGCAGAGTACAAGAAACTATATGAATCAATGAAGCTAGGAAGGTTCCTGTGTTCATTAGAGGAAGTTTAGTTGTACATGATCTTCGGTTCTACTAAATGAAACGAAGAAGAGACTATATATTTTCATTTTTCTTAGTGTCTTCCTTTATATCCAGGAAGAGTTTTTCTATTTGCAATTAATTGTAATCCTAAAATTTCCTCAAACTTGCTTAACAATGGCGTTCTCCTATATGCTTCTCCTGCACTCCTACCGTCCTTTTTTCTCTTCTTTCCATGTCTTGAAGACAACAGTCTGAGTAAAGGTCACAGTTACCGGTTAAGGTGATACTGAGACTATTAATTTGTGTATTTGCTGTATCATTTCATAGATTGTGCTGAATGAGGTTAAATATGCTACTTAATTTCATCTGGTCATGAATATATGGCGAAGTCTATTTTTTCTCTGCATGCTCGAGTATCTTATTTGATTAGCCAATACTGTGTACTAATTGTTTCATCGAGTAATTTTCCACTTCTTTGACATGCAGTTCCTCACTTATTTTGTAGATAGGACTTTTCAAAGGAGATTCACCAGCCAAAACTGCTTATATAATCAAGGTATCTTAACATCTTTAGGCCTTTGTCTGACTCTTAATATATTTATTTACCTTAGCTTTTGAGTTGAGATTGTTCATCATTTGTGGGCAATAACATAAGTTGTGCTTTGTTTTTCAGTTGGAACTGTTAGCGGCTAAGAATCTTGTTGCTGCAAACTTAAATGGAACATCAGATCCTTATGCTATTATTACTTGTGGTTCAGATAAGCGATTCAGGTTACTTCATCTTCTTTTTCATGAAATTTTATAAGTGGATGTACCGTACAACCGATGGGATGGGATGATGGGAATCCTAAGGTTTAAGAGGACCAACTTTTTCAAATCATTATATCAGGAAATTTGATCAACATTTAGAGAACCAACTAATGAAACAATCGTTCTGGTCTGACCGGTGACTGCGGGTCTTTGGTTTCATCACTTTGCCTTTTTTGGCTTTCTTTTTTTGGAATTTCTTTTTTTTTTGCTTTTTTTTTTGGCTTTTTTACTCTGATTAAGTCTCCTGATTATTGTTTGCACCGAGGAGGCTTTGATAGTAATTAATGCATTTGACAGCCAATGATGGAGGGTTATGAAAAACAGCTTGTCCACTTGACACAACTAACGAAGGGAAAAGGGAGAAACTTTTCCAAACATTTCTTGGTGAGAGAGGGGATAAAAGTACCTTCTTATGATGATGATTTTCCCCTTTCTAGATGTGTGGTAATAATTAATTGAAGCTATTAGTTGATCAGAAAGAGGAAATATTTGGGCATAATGAAGTTTATGTAAAATAACTTGCAAGTAAAGGAATGGGTATATATAAAATCACAAGATAAAATGTGCCTATTTTATGCCATATTATTTTGCACTATGCGAGAAATCTTCTCTCTAATAGAATGTGCTTCGTGGAGTAAGATATTTGGTCAAATCTTCTGCATCAAGTTAATTTTCTGCTATATAAGTTGTCTTTGGTATTATGACAGCTCAATGGTCCCTGGGTCAAGAAATCCCATGTGGGGAGAAGAATTTGATTTTTCAGCTGAAGAACTTCCTGTTGAGGTAATTATCACAATTTATTATGCTCTCATTCTGGGGTAAACATATTAATTTGGTGTTTGCAATATGGAAAACTGGTCACTCTCCAGATGATTCCTTATTTCAGATGTTTCACTGCTTATAATTAGTTGCCATAAGAGTAGTTTCACTTTCAAATTGCTTCTTATTGTTAATCTTTTTATTATTTTAGTTTTTCATACTTATTATACATGCTGGATGAAAACAGAGTTCTCAGCTGCTGCACGTAACTATTTAATGTCTTCATTAGTCATCTATTATCAAGCATATACGCATTTTTCAAGAGTTCTTGTGCGATGAACCTTTGTTGAAGTGGTATACTTCTGTTTATGTGGCAGATTAATGTAACAATATATGATTGGGACATAATATGGAAGAGTACAGTTCTTGGTTCTGTAACTGTTACAGTTGATAGTGAAGGTCAAACTGGTGCAATATGGCACACATTAGATAGTCCATCGGGACAGGTGAGTTTTGTTCATGAATTTATTACCCATTGATACCCCTATTTTCTTAATTTCTTTTATATTTTCCTTTTGTTTCTCAAGGAAGGTAATATAGATGCACATTTTTTTTCAGGTTTGCCTCAATATAAAAACTTTAAAACTCTCTGTAAATTCAACCAGGTAGGCTTTTGGTTTATTCCTTTCTAATAATTAAAGTTTATGGTACTTTGTTTATGTCGTAATACTTGTATATGTTCCACGTTTCAACACAAATTTTGGGGAAGGTAAATGAATCGGGGGCACTCTATGTCGGGACACAAATCTAAAATGAAGTGCATGTAATTGAAATTCCACATATTAAGAACAGCCATGTCTTGATGATTTAGTTAAGCACCATGAGTTAAACTTGAACTAACTTGAAATGTTGCTGATAGGATAATGAATGGATTTGCTGGAACAAATCGAAGGAGGCTCTCTATAGACAAACAAAGGCCTACCGTGGTTCACCAAAAGCCTGGTCCTCTACAAACAATTTTTGATCTTCTTCCAGACGAGGCAAGTTGTGTGCCTCATTTTCAGAAGTGCTTTTTGTCTACCAACAATTCCTTTCTGAGTTCATACCAAGCATTTCCCTAACTAATCGATCTATATATCTCAGGTTGTTGAACATAGTTTTTCATGTGCCCTGGAGAGATCATTCTTGTACCATGGCCGCATGTATGTCTCTACGTGGCATATATGCTTCCACTCTAATGTGTTCTCTAAGCAAATTAAGGTTAGTTAATTAACTCATCAACTATTCCTCAATTTTTTTGCATATCTGTATCTTTTTTTGCATATCTAAAAACTCTGCTTTGAATTAGTTGATATTTTGTTGGTCTGTGCATATTAATGAGATGGTTGCACTTTTCTCATTGTAGCTTCTTTAAGCGAAGACTTGCTAGTTAATTAAGCTAACCATATGTATCATTCCCTCTGCTCTGTAATCTTTAAAATTGGAAACCAGAGTGGTCAAGCTTATCATGGAATCTGGTGCCTTTCGCTATGAAAATTTGTCTCATTTTGTAGGAGTAATTGAGGCTGGGCATAGGATTCTTGGCTTGTCTTTCAGTTGTTGTTCATTGTGCTTGAGTTTGCGTACATTATTCACTCTTCATTCCATAAACTTCCACGTCTTTTGTGTTGAATAATTTATTTAATCACGTTGTTCATGTAATTTGCACATGTTGGCGGTGCCTTTGTTGTGTCTTAGTTGATTGACCCTGTTTTCTTATGTCACAGGTGGTCATACCTTTTGGGGATATTGATGAGGTATATAATCCAATATATTCAACTCTGACGGTATTTAGTCGGCCAAATTGGCGGACCTGAAAGATTTTCTCATTTAACCTATTTTCTTATTTATTTAGATACGCAGAAGTCAACATGCATTCATAAATCCTGCTGTAACAATCATTCTACGAATGGGTGCTGGTGGTCATGGTGTACCTCCTTTAGGAAGTCCTGATGGTTAGTGGCTAAATTTATCAATCAAACACTTGAACCTTCTAATGCTTTCGTCCAGATTTCTATTATGGGCAGAAAAGTAACTTTGGATTGCTGACTGTCTATGTGTATGTTCATTTCTGTCATGCAAGAAGCATTCAAGTTTGTTGAATAGCTTGAGTGGGTATTAAGCTATATGTGGTTGATGTTTCTGATGATTTCTGCTAGTTAATACATAGAATTTATTGTTTCTGTCTAAATGGAACTGCTTTGTTTTCCATTTAATTAGAAAGCTAAGTTGCTTGGCATAGTTTTTCCTCCTAACCACCAGTTAGAAAGTCATGTCCAATGTAAAGTATGTGGTGATCTGCGTCCACATATCTGACTTCACAAGGATTAGAACTGGTTCTCCTCATCGTCTTTGTCTGCAGAATCCCCCTTCCCCCAGTGAGTAGTGCCGTGGTTTTTTGTTATGGCATTTACTTAAATTATGATGCTTATGACGAGAGGTGTAGGGAAGAGAAAAGTAGTATGGAAGACAATATGTATTCATTGACATGTCTTCGTTATCGTTATAAGAACATGCAAATTGAGCTTGATGTATGAGAAATAATTTTTCTTTATTTTTTTGTAGAATAGTTATATATTGTCTAGATTGTGTCATTTGGAGCACTTCATTTGCAGCTTTAATATCCATGATTCACTCTCATCATTTTGCTAATCATTTTATCTTCTTCATTTTCAGGTCGAGTCAGGTACAAATTTGCATCTTTTTGGAACAGAAACAATGCATTAAAAGCACTACAGCGTGCAGCCAGGAACTATCATGCAATATCAGAATCTGAGAAGAAGGTCTGTTATGTGCTTTATGGCTCCCTTTTCCAAAGATTGCTTTTCCCTTAAGATCTACCATTAGTTTTTGAACCAAGAAAACTGCTTGGACGTTGCTTACATATGGACTTGTCTTTGGGCTTATATCATCAATTAATTGTGTTTCATTCATGTGTGAAATCGGCAACTGTCGGAACCAACACAACCTTCTGCGTTGTCCCACAGGAAAGCCCCTCTGTCATTATCTTTCTGGCCATGTTTATCATTCATAATGCTGTTATGATTGTGTAGGAAAGCGAAGAATCAGCACTGCGTGCACATAGTAGTTCTGTTAGGGGTGGTAGAAAGCAACCCAAGGCTCCCGAAGATATTGCACCTAAAAGTGAAAAGCTTCAATCTTTTATAAAAAAAGAGGTTCTAGTTGATATATACAACGTAAGATACTTGTGGCCTTCTTTTTCAAAATTGCGACTTAAAATAAACTATCTTTTTCAGTTTGTTTGATCCGCAGCCTTTTCTTTCAGGATGTATTCCCTTGTACAGCTGAGCAGTTTCTCGATGTGTTGTTGAGTGATGATTCCAAATTTACGAATGAGTATCGTTCTACTCGAAAGGACACGAATCTTTGTGTAAGTTCGAAATTGTTTATGCAGATCATTGATATAGAAATATTTGTTGATTGAATATACATGCTCTTCATTCGTTATGCCTCGCATGTGTTGAGGGTTATGGGTCTGAAAGCTAGAAAGAGCTGTGGCATGCTGAAAGTTTGTTGGATGAGATAATCCTTAAGATTTTGAGAGATGTTAGTAAATTTTCTGATGATTAAGTTAATTATTTGGTGTCAGTTCTGACCTAATGTTATCCTTTATTACTGTTCCTTAATTTAGGATAGAAGTTTGCCCATTTAAAGTATCTATTATTTCCTTATCAAGCTTAGTTTGTGGGAGAGTTTGTCTTTATTCATCCTTTTACATGTTTGTGCAAACATGCATGTCATAAATTTGTTGTGACAACTTATTTGTTTTTAGGTTTCTGCTATTTGGTTGTGACTTAATGTGGCTGCACAGTATTGAGAGACTTGCTGGTTCTACTGCAGATTGCCCAAATTTTGATAAATCAAATCCCTGCTTAGACCATTGAGTTCTTATTTCTCGTCAGTTATTGTGGAAATTCTTCTTTCCCGGAAATAACTAGATTCATTGTCAATTTTATTCATGGATCCTCTTTTAAGTACTTAATTGCAATTTTGCAATGTGGCTTAGTTGACTTCGGTTCCTAATATTTATGAAGGCTTTTGATATGTGTGGTGTTAAAATTTTGTGCTCCTTCCAGATGGGACAGTGGCATGCCGCTGATGACTATGACGGTCAAGTTAGAGAGATAACATTCAGATCAAAATGTAATAGTCCGATGTGCCCTCCAGATACAGCCATGACGGAATATCAGCATACTGTCTTGTCACCTGATAAGAAAATTCTTGTGAGACTTCATGTCTTCTATTTATTTTTGCATTAATCTTTGAATATTCTTACTGTTGTTGCCTTTAATGCCGTTCACCTGATATTCTAATAGCCTTTATCACCTGATAAGATCAAAATCTGAATCTTGTTCTGTTTCTCTTTATATGACATGTATAATGTAATTTTCGTTTGTATGCCTGGGATAGGTATTCGAGACGGTCCAACAGGCACACGATGTTCCATTCGGATCATACTTCGAGGTACATGCCTTCTATATGCCTTACCCACTGAAGTTTAAATAGCATCATGCATCTACATTGTGTGAGAAGAATCAAAAGACCTGGGTAACAGATTAATGGACATTTTGAAGTATGGGAGAAGATTGTAAAGCATAATTTCAAATTGGTTTGCTCCCAAGGGAAGTTTGTCACATTATGTAATAGTTTTCTTGCCCTCCTTGGGTGCGAAGAAATGATATCAGTTTAAAGATTAAGAATTTGCTGATGTTATTTTCATTACCCATGTCGCCCTGACATGGAACTAATTAGTTTCTATGCTGGTGCTGCATTAGATTCATTGCCGATGGACAGTGGAGACCACAGATGAAAATTCATCTAAGATAGATATAAAAGTCGGTAAGGATTCAGTTGCATTGTCTCATCTTCGTGACCATTACTCTATTACCTTGACGCCCATTATTTGTAACAATGATTGGAACTTTTACTTTCTCATTTTTACAGGTGCACATTTTAAGAAATGGTGTGTAATGCAGTCAAAAATTAGAACAGGAGCCATAGACGAGGTTTGCTCACACCTTTCTCTTGCCTTTTCCTTTTTCCTCTTCTTCTTGCCCCGCTTGCTCGACTTCATGAGATTCAGGAATAAAGCTTTCAGTTTTTTATCCTTTTAAAACGTTTGATTGTCGTCATGACATTATTGTATTAAAAGTTTCAATTGTCTTTATTTAATCATGTGCAGTACAAGAAAGAGGTTCAAGTGATGTTAGAATTAGCTCGCTCATACCTCAGTTCACATGGTTCGACTGGTGAAAATGACAAGCCCTCGTCCCCTCCCTCTGTAACACAAGAACCAGCTGAAGAATTGTAACATATGTAAATTCTTTCATTACATTGTTAGTGTATCATTTTCATTTTTACTGGTAATATTGGTAGAACAACAGGTTTTCCTAGTGATGAAATGTAGGAGTTGATTTTATGTTTTCTTTTTTGTAATTTCACTATATCTCAAGTGTTTCTTGTAATGATCCAGTGTTAAATGTAATCTTTAAATATGTAATTTTATAAACTTTAAATATGCAGTTCCCTAAATTTTAGATTCTAATAATTTTCTATGACAAGATAGAAGAATCTTTTTGAATTTTGATCAAGATCAATTTTTGATAAAACAAGGTTTTGATTTTCTTTTTCTTAACCTTTTCTTTCTTTAGTTGAGTTTTTGATGAAATAAAACTAAATTTAAATGGACAAAAAATTGTTGTTAAAACTCAAAAAGATAACTTTTAATTGTTTTTCTCTTATTTTATTCTCCATTAACGTAAAATTTTAAAAATAATTATTTTATTTAACTATCCTTTCAAGTGATTAATAAGATTTAAATACTTGCATAATTAAACCAATAAATATGGGTCACTTAATGATATTATTTACACTTAATGATATTATTTAACAATCACTTATTTGACCCATATATCATAATCATAGTTTAATAATATGATATAATATGCATAAAATAAAAGTTAAATCCTCTTTTTTTTGTCACAACATTAATCATAATTGGAAAAAAATAGAGAGGATCATAACTGGCATATGTCTTTTTAATGTGACATCATTCTATATATCATAAAACTAGTTCAAAATTATTGAACCATTAAGATATACATACATACATACATACATATATGTCTTTGTAAAAGGCTAATCTTGTTAAAATTCATATAATCATTCATGTATATATAATATCAATAACCAATAAATAACAAGATACTTAAATATCATAAATAATATATAAGAGATCAGAGTGTTAAATACATGAAATACATAAACAATAATGTCATTCTATTGGATTGAATGTAAATCAAGGATTTGGGATTTGTTAATATCTTCTAGGATTTGTTAGCATTAATTAGAATCATAGTCAACTGTCAAATATGGTAGGTACTGACTTCTAGGATTAGACTTCTCCCTCTTCGCCTTGTATATTTGTATATATAGGCACTCAAACCTAACAGCTTTATTTTATCATGGTATCAAAGCCAAGTTGGGCATCTAGTTGTTGAAAGGCAATTTTTGTCTATTACGCAAAGACATGGCAGATGAGAACATATCCTCTCATACTTATATTTCTCGTGGCAGAAATATGAGTACACGTGATTCAACATCACCATATCTTCTTCAAACTTTTGATAACCCAGGAGTATCATTAGTTTCTTGTCCACTCACCAGAGATAACTATCATATGTGGCAGAGGGCTGTGACAAATGCTCTTCATGCCAAAAATAAATTCTGCTTTGTTGATGGGACTCTCCTAAAATCAGATGCTTCTGATTCAGACTCGCAAGCATGGATAACGTGCAACTCCATGGTGCTTTCATGGATTTTCAATTCATTAGCCACTGATCTCCTTTCTAGTGTAGGTTAGGCAGAAACAGCAAGAGAGATGTGGCTGGATCTTGAGGAAAGATTCTCTCAAGGAAATGCACCACGTATCCACCAATTGAAAAGAGATCTTGTCATGACTACACAAGAGAACCTCTCTGTTGCAGCATACTTCACCAAATTAAAAGACATCTGGGATGAGCTTTGTTCATATTCTACTATACTAAATTGTACTTGCGGAGTTGCTAAGGAGTTTGTTCGTGAACGTGAACAAGAAAAAGTTCACCAATTTTTACTTGGTCTTAGTGATGCATT
>JANZLC010000001.1:19897282-19923085 GCA_026413385.1 Erythroxylum gracilipes
CAAGTTAGCAAAACAATTAAATTGTGCTGTAATTTTCTTTCCAACCTTTTGTGTTTTACAGGACCTTGTCACGAGGAGGCTGATTGGAATAGGTGAGCTTCGAGATGGAATTTATTACTTCAAGCACATTTATCTATATATTGCGCTATCTGCTAATATCGGTGCTACACCCTTAAACATATGGCATCGACGTTTTGGTCATATGCCTTTTGATAAGCTTTCTCTTATTCCTTGCATTTATGTTTCTACTTGTAAGCTCATTAATAAATGTTGTGATGCTTGTCACCGAGCAAAACAAAGCAGACTTCCTTTTCCTATAAGCTTGAATAGAACTAAAGCATGTTTTGATTTGGTTCATTGCGACATTTGGGGTCCATACAATACACCTTCTTATATTGGTGCACATTACTTCCTTACTATTGTTGATGATCACTCTAGAGCTACTTGGGTCTATCTTATGAATCGAAAACTTGACACATATTTATCTTTAACAACTTCTACAATATGGTTGAGACTTAATTTGAAATTAGGATTAAAGGAATTCGTACTGATAATGGCCTTGAATTCACTTCAAAACAAATGCAAGAATTTTTTGCTCATCGTGGTATTGTGCATCAATTAACGTGTGTTTACACTCCTCAACAAAATGGTGTTGTTGAACGGAAACGTCGCCATTTATTTGAAGATGCTCGTGCTCTTTGTTTTCACTATGGTTTTCCTATCTCTTGTTGGGGTGAATGTGTTCTTACAGCTGCATATCTCATTAATTATATGCCCACACTTATTCTATATGGTAAGACCCCTTATGAAGTTTTGTTTTCCAAACCACCTACTTTCACTTACCTACGTGTTTTTGGGTGTCTTTGCTACGTGATCTCATTCTTGCTAGTACTAATTCCTGTCTGTGTCAGAAATTCAAACAGTATTTGAACACCTGTTTCCATATTAAAGATCTTGGTTCTTTGAAGTATTTTCTAGGTATTGAAGTGGCTCAATCTCCATCAGGCATAGTTCTTTCTCAACGGAAATATGCTCTTGACATTCTTAAGGAATCTGGTGTGCTCGGTGCCAAACCTTGCTCGTTTCCCATGGAGCAGCACCATCATCTGACATCGGAATCAGGCTTTCCTCTAAGTGATCCTTCCCAATATCGTCGCCTCGTTGGTCGCCTCATCTATCTCACCATTACTCGACCTGAAATCCGCTACTCCGTTCACATTCTCAGCCAATTCATGCAAGACCCTCAAGATGATCATCTTCATGCAGCCATGCGCGTTCTCTGCTACTTGAAGTCAGCTCCTGGACAGGGACTTCTCCTTTCCTCTGATAGTAATGTTCACCTTACTACCTACTGTGATGTTGATTGGGCTGGTTGCCCCATGACTAGGCGTTCTACTACTGGATATTTCACTATACTTAGCTCCTCCCCACTTTCTTGGAAAACTAAGAAGCAACTCACTGTGTCCCGCTCCTCTGCAGAGGCTGAATATTGTTTTATGGCCGCTGCGACGAGTGAATTACTTTGGCTACGAGTGATTCTTTCTGATTTGGGCGTTCTTCATGATGGCCCAATGATGTTATTCTGTGACAATCAAGCGACACTTCATATTGCTGCTAATCCAGTCTACCACAAACGCACCAAATACATTGAAATTGATTGTCACTTTATCCGCGAACGATTACAATCCAATGATATTGAGACTTGTTATGTTTCTTCTCACACTCAACCAGCAGGTATCTTCACCAAAGCTTTGGGCCGAGACCAATTTCACCATCTTTTAAGCAAGTTGGGCATTATCAATCCTCATGCTCCAACTTGAGGGGGAGTATTGGATTGAATGTAAATCAAGGATTTGAGATTTGTTAATATCTTCTAGGATTTGTTAGCATCAATTAGAATCATAGTCAACTGTCAAATATGGTAGGTACTGACTTCTAGGATTAGACTTCTCCCTCTTCGCAGGCATGACTGAAGCTTGTATATTTATATATATATTCATCAATAATCAAGAGGCACTCAAGCCTAACAGCTTTATTTTATCACATTTAATCATGAAACCCAATGATGCCCACCTTTTTGACATATTCATTAAACACCTTTCGCAGTAATCCTTTTGTTAATGGATTCAACAACCATAAAATTTGTATTAATATGCTAGATTGACATTGTTTGTTTATGAACTTCTTTTTTGTCGACAAAGTATTTTATTTATGTAAGTTTTAAAACTTTTGCTTGCTTATCGTTTTTTTGAAAAGAAAAATGTTGTGGCATCATAATAAATTTTTGGCTTTTGATAATATTGCTTTCTTCAATTGACAAATAGGAGATGCACAGGTCTGAGCAAGTGGGACATCCTTAAAGTTTTTGCAACCATAAACCATAACCTAAATTTAACTTCTATAGTGGTCACAACAATGATAGATTGCCTTCCACTCTTCTATGGAATTGCTCCCCTAGTTAAAAATAACAAATAACCAAATGTGGATTTTCTTTTGGCAACATATTTGACATAATTTGAATCTAAATATCCAATTACCTCAAGACGATCAAATCTTTTATAAGTGAGCATATGATCTTTTATTCCTTATAAGTATCTTAATACTTTCTTTGCAATTTTCCAATGTTCCAATTCAAGATTTCTTTTATTATTTGCTTAACATTCCAACAACAAAACTAATATCTAGGCTAGTGTAGGTCTGAGCATACATTAAACTTCCAACAATAGATGTATAAGGAATCTTTTCCATTCTTGTGTGTTTCAATTCATTCTTTAGGCAATGTGTATGACTAAATTTATCTGCCTTCTGAATTAGAACAACACTTGCTAAGTAATTTTTCTTTGTATATCTCTTTAAAATTTTATTAATATATGCTTTATGAGACAGTCCTAATATTTCTTGTGATTTTTCAAGGAATATTTCAATTTCTATTATATAAAATTTCTCACCCATATTTTTCATTTCAAAATTTTTAGAGACAAAACTTCTTGGTATCATGTAATAAACCAAGATCATTAGTAACAAGTAATATATCATTAACATATAGGATTAGAAATATACATTTGATCCCACTACTTGCTTAAGTCTATATATTGCCTTCTTAAGTTCACACACCATATTTTTCTTTTCTTCAACTAGAAAGCCTTTAGATTGATCTATATATATTCTTCATTTAAATTCAAATTCAAAAAGGTGATTTTCATATCCATTTGATAAAGTTCTAATATCACAATGAGCTATCGCACGATAATTCTAAATGAATCCTTTATTGTAATAGCAGAAATATCTAATTATAATTAACACCATCCTTTGAGTGTACCCTCATCAACAATTTTAGCTTTATATCGTTCAATATTGCCATTAGAGTCTCATTTGGTCTTAAAGATCCATTTGCACTTGATTTTCTTACAACCTTTTGGCAATTCAACAAGATCACAAACTTCATTATCATCCATGGATTTTAACTCTTCTTCCATTGCATCTGACCACTTGTGAAAATGTAACTGGATCTTTATCAATTCCTAAGTCACCTTCTCTCTTTTCTAAATAAATCACTTAATCATCAGAAATATTTGATCTCCTCTATCTTTGAGATCTTTTTAATGTTACTTGATATGGCTCATTTATAATAGTTTTATTAATAGTGACTTTATTATTTGGAGTTTGTTGATATATTTATTTTTTAGAAACAAAATAAATATATTCGATCAAGACAAAGCCAAATCATTACAAGAGGTTATAACCCAAGAAGCAAATGTGTTAGTCTTGGAGAAAAATCAAAAGAAAATTTGACTAGAAAGGAAAGCCAATATAGAGATTGATCATTCAAAGCAAACTACACATAAACTGAACCAGAGATTGTTTGTGTATTTGTTGTTGGTTAAAATTTTCAATAACTTTAGGAACAAACACTTGAGGATAATTTATAAAAAGTAGGTTCTAATAGTTTTAATTGAAGCTTTAACTCAATTTCCTATAGTGATAAATTTTTTATTTGAATATATAGTTTGGGTCATAGTGAATCCCAACATTGTACTAGTAATATGAGTGGTACATTCAGAATCAATCGAGCTAGTATTTTAAGGAACTTTCACTAAATTTGATTCGAAATATGTTAAAACACTAGGCTTATTTTCGAACCGTACTTTAAGTTTCAAGCTATCTTTCTAATAGTGTCCTTTTTTTTACATAAATAGAATCTATCGTTCCTCGATTCCTTCTTATCGATTGAAGCCGATGATACATTAATCTTATGAAGTACATGCTTTCCCTTTTCTTTATCCTTTTTGAACTTCTTTCTAGCTCTTTGATGACCCATAAAATTAATCGAATAAGCTCCTTATTTCTAAAGCCTTACTTCCTCTTGAATAAACATACTTCACAATTCATCGCATTCCATTTGTCCTTTATAGTATTATAACTCATTTGAAATGGACCATATTCAGGAGGTTATAAGTTAATAATAAATTGCATAAGGAAACTTTCATTTATTTCCATGCCCATGGATCTTAATCTTATTATTGTATTTTTCAGTTTAGTGATATGCTCATGTACAATTTGAGAACCATCAAAGTTTATAATGGTTAAAGTTCCCATTAAAGTCCTAGCAAGTGACTTATCAGTAGAGTCAAACTAAAAAATATCTTCAATAAACTTAAAATATTCCTTAACATTTTCAATTTTGAGAATTGTAGCCTTAATGTTGCTAGCTACAGTCATTTGTATAAACACTAAGCTTAATCTATTTGATTTTTCCCAAAGTTCATAAAAATATTTTTCCTCTGCACTACTAGTTTCAGTAAGAGTAGCAAGCTCATTAGTTTAGAGTTCCAAGTCAAGACCTAGGATTCCTAGGTTAAACTGAACTTGTTCATAATATTCAGTAAAATTAAGTCCGTTAAACTTCATAATAGATGAAGTTTGCTAGTGAATAGTAATTAAATGCATATACGTTAATACTTCGAGTCATGATTTAAACTCATAAATACAATCATATTAACAATACGTTTATATTATGGTTCTCCTTTAGGTGAAACAGTAATACACAAAATAAAAAAATTAATGCTTAGTATTATGTTTGCATTATTGATAATTACATATATTATAATTATATATGTTTGTTACCTTTAGATATACTAAACATATCTAATGAAGTATACCAATTAATCATAGTCATGTTCATTGATATAAAATTAACTAATTAACCTTCGGAGAATTCTTAAACATTTTATGACCAATGAATTTTAGTATACCTATTAAATAGATATCATTATGTCCTTTCAATCATAAGTACCATATTCTCCTAGATAACTAATTATTATTATTATTTAATTTGATATTTATGAAAATTTTATAATTTGGTCAATTTGGTGACTAATAAATTATTCATTAGATAAATATAAAATAAAATAATTATTAAATATGACATGTCACTTATTGATTATTAATATAAAATATTGCATAATAAGAAAACATAATTGATTTATGCAATGGCTAAAAAGATATAATTTATGCCTTAAAAATATATATTATTGTTATATTAATATTATTTTAGACATGCAATAATCCTCTTCCTAATGTAAATGGAAATATAACACATAAATATATTTATTTTAATCAATCTTTACAGTCAAAATTTATTTATTTTTAAAAATAATTCTATAATATCACTTGTAATATTTATACATGTAATACTGTAAACTTTACATTTGCAATTCCTTAGATTTTAGGATGAAGGCAACATGATGAAGATAAAAAGAATCCTTTTAAATTCTAATTAAGATAAACTTTTGATAAAAATAAGATTTTGATTTTCTCTCTTAGTCTTTTCTTGCTTTTCTAATGAAATAAAATTGAAATTAAAAAGGAGGCACTAAATTTTAATTGTTTTCTTTTGTTTTATGGTCTATCAACGTAAAAATTAAATAGCAATCATTTTATTTAACTAACGATTAAAAAGCTAAATCGGTTTGATCAAAAAATTTAACTGACTGACTTTTTAGTTTAATTTACCTAAATAACTCTTGTTATCAAAAAGTCACTAGTTTATTAATTAACTAGTCAATTTTCAGAAACTAACCAATTTTTATAAATTAGAATCAATCAATTAACTTTCATTTAATAATCTTTTTCTTTAATTAGACTTCAACTTATTCTACAGACAAGAATAGTCTTTTTCTTGAATTCTATTCAAAATTTTTAATTTTATTCAATCTTTACTATATACTAATCTTGTAATGGTCTAATACTAATTAAACCTTTAAATCTTAAATCTCTTATTTTACAAGTTTAACTTTTAGCTTGATTTTTAAAATATTGTATTTAACAATTATCTCCTTTCAAGTGACTAATAAGATTTAAATATTTTATATAATTAAACCAAAAAACATGAGCCACACATTATCTAACATTAAATGCACGTGGTGCTCCTTTGTAAATAATCCGGTGTTAAATGGTAATACCAAGTCCCTTATATTACAAAGGTTTTTCTAGACACCGAACTTATACCAAAGTCTCGTTTACTCTTTTGCAGGACAATCTCATTTAAGTCCGTTTAAGTAAGACTCAACCTTCCCACGTAATTGGTGACCAACAAAACTTTGTTCTCCAACACCTCATGACCTTCCAAGTGTTTAACTCTCACACTTGAGTAAGAATACTACGAAAATATTAAATAATCATAGGCAATAATAAACACACAAGAGCTATGGTAAAAACTAACCTTTATTACTTACTTAAAAGTATACAAATGAATGCATTATCTCAATGTATTCCCTTTGCTTCTATCTCTCTTTCTAGGACTAAGGATCAAATAAGTTATTTATAGACACCTTTGGTTTTACAATTCAGAATTCTAATTGAATTGAATTAGCTATGTCATTTCTATCCTTATCAGATTACATCACACTAATCAATTGGATAACACCCCCATCCAAATAGATTTCTATCTAATAGGATTTAGCTATATCACAACTAACAAAATAAGAGATTACATTTAACTAAGAATGATTTATCTATATCCATGACGAACTATACCATCTTTATCCTTCCACATTGTCTTTATCTTTTAGAGTTGATGTATATCTACTATGATCTTATCCACAATATCATCCAAAATCCCTCTTTGATCTCAATACTTATCCACGACATCATCCAATATCTCTTATTGATCTCTATCCATTGATGATAAGTCGTCCAAGCCCAAAACCTTTTATAACACACTGGACCGGTCCAATGCTTACTCATGTCAAGTCTACTAGTCATGATCCGTCTATTTAAGCTTACATTAAGTCCTTAAAGCTCTCACATGTCTCCCTCATGCATGTGATCTAGCTAACCTTCAATCTAAGGTCCATTTCAAGTTATCTTTTGGTCTCATATCCGAATCTTGCATTTCATCAAATGTTTCCTCCAATGTGTAGCAATACATATCAACTCATCGACAATGTCTGTTTTTTTTGGTCTACTTGTAAGTTTTTACTTTATTTCGTCATCCCAAGTGTCAAACATTGGTAAAGATTTCTCAATACTTGCACTATTCCATAATTAAAACTTAAGGTCTAACATCGTGTTTGTAGGGGCAAGATTATTTACAGACTGAATTGCTTCTTAAGGCAATAATTCAGAAGTGACTGGCATTATTATACATTTCTTAACTTCCTTTTCTGTCATTTCTTCATATGTAATTTTTTTCCCCCGGAACAGAGAAAAAAGTCCAAAACTATTCCTACATGAAAACCTCGAGGTTTATCCCTGAGCAATGGAGGTTTTGGAAGAAGATATATTGAAAATGAGACATCAAGACAAATAAAACAAATTGGCGAGAGAGAGGCTTTCCTGCAAGATAATTGCGCACCCTAATAACATTTTCTATGCAGTGGTTGAAACATCGTCATCAGATCATATGAAACATTACCATAATCATGCTTTTGATGGCTAATCATCAAAACTCTTGCAAAAAACTGATTCTATATTTGATTGATAATTCTTTGTAATATCACTGAAAAGAGCAATAGTATAAACATTTAGCCCGTGCAAATTTTTCCGTGGATGAGTCCAAATTGAGTGAAAAATGCTTTGTATATATATAAAAAGTAAGATGTTAGATTTAATTCTCATTTTCATATCAATCTGGAGTAAATGTTGGATATGACGAAAGTCGAGGTTAAAAGATCACTCCTTTTTATTCTCATTTTCTTAGAGCCAAAATATGAACAACTCAGCCAAGATTACATTTCTTTAAGACTACATCGCTAGACCAAAAGATCATAAATTCAAGCCTTTGGCAACTGTGTCTCAGCTTCTTGCCTGCTTTTCTGCGACTCAAACTTATCTATAGCCACCTGAAGTTCATCTGTTCCTCCAACAGCCCTCATGGTATAGAAATACACTCCAAAGACAAAAGCTGACAACCCTCCAGCCACAACCAAATTCTTGGTCTTAGGTGCAAGGTTACCATATCCCAGAACTCCAGCCATCTTACAACCAGAATCCTGCACTAGACAACTACTTTATGTCACCGCAGGAGAAATATGACCAAGAAAACTCATTTAATTAATCTATCTCACGGCAAAGATTGTTATGTCCTTGCAATTTTAGTGCATTGATTTTTGTTAGTGTATGATCTCAAAATGTAAGGATCTTGGATGAGTAATCCAGGGGGAAGTGAACTTTGGAATCTCTATACAATGAGATAAAATAAAGATGGAGACTTGGGTTCATCATTTAACTTGTGCAATGCGAATCAGTCCCTGCTCTAAAATCCAGCAGAATCTGGCACATAAAAGACATCAGACAGCATAACTCATGGAAAATACATGCTTCATCATTCTTGAAACGATCAAAATTATGCCACTTCAATAATACACCAATCTATAAAATGATATATATATATATATTCAATGTCAGAAACAAGCCAGAAATATAAAGAGTACCCACAAAATTGGCAGCTTCCATCAACAATTTGCCTCTAGATCATCACCATAAATTTGACTGGACTCAGTTTTCAAAGAAAAGTTACAATTTCGATATAGGGCACAGAAAGAAAGTGAATTGGTGGTCACATATTCTCAGATGAATTCGAAGCTCAGATTCACAACAAAACAATTAATTACCTAACAACGTAAACTCCCAAACAAAAAGTGACATAAAAACGCTTAAAATTGACACTAGTTTTGCAGCAATTTACCGAAATAGCTAAGGCAAAGTGATGGCGTTGATCGGCGAAAAGGCAGCTAGGGATAACGGCTGAGCGAGTCGGTGAGATAACCTGAGATGAAGCTGAGAAGGACCAATAAATATACTGTGACTTTGAGCAACATTAAAACGACGCCGCTGAAGTTTTAATTATTTATTGCCGGAAGTACTTGTTTTTAAAAACTCACTCACCACCTTACTTTCACGTTCTACTAAATAATTCTTTCAAGAAAACAAAACTTCTTACATGAACTCTAGCTCTTCCAATAAGGTACTTTTGGCCAAGAGCTGGAGCTCCTTTACCCTAGATTGTAAAAAGCTTATCACCAAAAGTGCAAGAACTTAGCTGCTAAGAATAACAACAAATGCATAAAACATGTGCCATTTTAAGGGACAGTTACAAAAATGAAGAGGCTTTTAGTAAAAATCTACAAAAGTGGCAGAGCAAATATATAAAAGATTGGTATGATGGGATCTACACAACTCCTTTAATCCATTCTCAGCACGCAAATAACTTCACAAATATTGACTTGAGCGTTGGAGTGGCCCCCCGGAAACAACTCCCGACACGTCTTTGTCTGTTTTGCAGGTATTCAATAGTCAAGATTACTCGAGATTATGGATCAAGGCAATGATATTCCGATCCAGCAAAATCCGACTGAACCACAGTGATTATAAAATATAAACTAACATAGAAATTAAGACTTTTTCTTGGGGATTCAATAAAAATTCTTGTTTTTCTTCAACCATATTTCTTTTTTCCCCCCTCAAAGTCATATAATAATGAAGGTGAACCCATTTTTGAAATATTATCAAAGATTTTATTGATAATATTTAGAATGGAATGTTGAAGTTGAGCAAACAACATAGATAATAATATCAAAGAAAGCAAGATTCTTTTCTTTTGCTCTATTAGTATTTTCTAGAGAAAGTTATGAATGAATTCAAGTAGTATTAGATATATTTTAATGTAAAATTATATTTATTCCTTTTTTTGGTTAAGAATTCAACTTTTTAATGTCATTATCGTTAATTATATTATCCTTTTTGTGATCTTATCAAGATCAACACATCTCAAGGCCCATTTGAATAAAGCATTTAGAAAAAATTAGGAGTTGCAGAAGATAAGTTATAAGAGTATTAAGAATTAAAAGAAATTTAAAAACATATTAAGGATTTACAAAAAGATTAATAAACATGAAAAAGAAAAGGAAGTTATCTATACAATGAGTTACAAACATATTGACTTAAGAAAAACCCGTATGATGAATTACAAACATGTTAAGGACTTAGGAAAAGACTAAAAAATAAGAAGAAAAAAAGAAAGCGACCCATATGACTAGCTACAAATATGTTAAAGACATAGGAAAAGACTAAAGAACATGAAGAGGAAAAGGTAGGTACCCATACGATAAGCTGCAACTATGTTAAGGACTTATGAAAGACTTGAAAACACGAAGAAGTAAAGGAAGCTACCCATATGACAAGCTACAAACATGTTAAGGACTTGGGAAAAGAAGAACAAAAAGAAGAAAAAGGAAGTTACCAATATGACAAGTTACAAACATGTTAAGGACTTATGATAAGATTAAAAAAAAACATGAAAAAGAAAAGGAAGCTACCAATATGACGAGCTACAGATGTGTTAAAGACTTAGAAAAAGACTGAAGAGTGCAAAAAATACAAAGAAGCTACCCATACGATGAGCTATGAAAATGTTAAGGACTTGGGAAAATATTGAATAATAAAAAGAAGAAAATGAAGATCACCATATGGTCAACAAGCTACAAACATGTTAAGGACTCAGGAAAAGACTGAAAAAACATGGATAAGAGAAGCAAGCTACTCATATGACAAGCTACAAATATATTAAGGACTAAAGAAAAAATTGGACAACACAAAGAAGAAAAGGAAACTACACATATAAGCTACAAACATGTTAAGTACTTAGGAAAATATTGAAGATCATGAAGAAAAAAAAAGAAGTTATTCATACAATAAGATATAAATATATTAAGGACTTAAGAGAAGACTAAAGAACATGAAGAAGAAAAAAAAAGGCAATTTATATGACGAACTACAAACATGTTAAGGACTTAAGAAAAGACTGAAAAACAAGAAGAAGAAAAGGATGCTACCCACACGACAAGCTACAAACATGTTAAGGACTTTGGAAGAACTAAAGAATACAAAGAAGAAAAGGAAGCTACCCTTAAGATGAGTTATAAACATGTTAAGGATTTGTGAAAAGATTGAAGAACGTAAAGAAACAAAAGTAATCTACCTATACAATGAGGTACAAACATGTTAAGGATTTAAGAAAAGACTGAAGAACACTAAGAAGAAAAGGAAACTAACTATACAACAAGCTTCAAACATGTTATAGACTTAGAAAAATACTGAAGAGTGTGAAAAAGAAAAGGAAGCTACTCATATGCCTCACTTGCCATACTGCTTAGGGCTCTAAGCAGTAACGCTTACAAAATCTTCAAGTTCACTCAACTAGTAACAAACTACTCAAACAATATAGATGACAATAAGAAAAATTGGATACATGATTTTACCTACAACTGATCTGCTAAATCTATAATACCAAGATACAAGCTTTAAGGTCTTATGCAAAGAACACCTCACAAAAATAACCATAACTAAAGCTTTTCTAGCTCTTTCTCAAACAATTCTCTATAACCTCTAAAATTGAGTACAAATCGATATAAACACACACACACACACTCCAATACTACTCCTAAAAAATTAAATTTTAATAAAACTACAATTGATGAAGCTGTTTGGACTTTGAAATTCTTATATCATTATGTGTTTATGTCACAATATCTAAATCTCAAGAGAATATGATTTTATGTTGCACTTGGTCACCTACATAGTCGTGTATAGTGACCATCTCTAACCTTTAAGCTTCAAAATTTGACGTTATGGTGATACATAGTCATAATGACTTACACGAAAACAAACATATTGCACACAATTATAAAAGCTTACAGGTCATGCATACGATCATGTCCACTTATAGGACCACGTGCCTCCCAAATGCAGGCATTTCCTTTAAAAACATATTCAACTCATCAATTTTTGTCTCAAAATTTGGCTGAACTTTATTCCTTTTATCAATGAATACAACTAACACTTTTAGAGTCCTGATTTAGTGGATTTTGTCAAGCTAATATCCATAAAATGGGGTTGGACCAACAACAATCTCCCTATCTAGCCAATTTTATAGGAGAAATTAACCATTTTGTTGATCACTTGAAAGTCATCCCAATGACCTTACGCTTGGGAACCACTTTTGTCAATATGTTAGTGCCATTCTTATTCATATGAACCCATCTTCTCTTACGTTGCCTTAAACTAAGAGTATTTGTCTTTAAGTTCTTTGGCTCTCCCTTAGTTGTGACTAGGAGATATTCCAAACTTGAGTATCTAGTTAAAGGTTTCTTCAATCTAGTTGACCATTGAGATTGGACATTTTCTAACTCTCGAGCAGGTACTCATAATGCTCATGATCCTCTTCTTTGTCATCCAAAGAATGTGCCTCATCATCATTATACTGCCCTTGATCATCACCATCTTATATTATTTCATGTTTTCCTTCTTCACTTGTAGGTTATTTATTGGAAGAAGGAATATGGGTAGAATACGTAGTACCTAATGACAAACTGATGGAAGTAGTTTTTTCTTCTTTAATGCAATCAACACATGTCTCATGCTCATAAAAGATTATGACCCTACTTCTAACAACCTTCAGCTTTTTTGGGTCATAGAGCCTATAGTCAAACTCTTCATCACCATATCCAGCAAACACACAAGTAGCAGTCTTAGAATCTAGTTTCAATCTCTACTCTTTTGGTACATACTTGAAATCCTTACATTCGAACACCTTTAGATACATATAAGTTGGATCCTTCCCTTTCCATACTCTATCGGGAATGTCAAGATCTAAAGGGAGTAAAGGAGTTTGATTAATCACATATTCTATAGTTTTGATAGCCTCACCCTAACAGGAATTTGTTAGTGTCCTTAACTTATAAGGGTGTGTCCTTCAAAAATAGCTTTAACTTATTGTTTTTTTTACTTTAAATTTGTACAAAATTGATTTCGATTGATCCATGTAGATAGTTAACACTTTCAAAGTCTCGATTTATTCAATTTCATCAAGTTAGCATCCATACAATGGGGTTGGACCCACAACAGAAAGCAAAAACGTAAAAAGCCATTAATATAAACGAATTTCTTTTCTGTTAACTAGCATTTTGAGTTTTGGTTTTATCTTTTTTATGTGTATGGTTTTATACTTGATAAATTGTTTTCATTCATCTTATTTTGCAATCTAAAATGCTAGTATGTTCTTTTATACAAGTAGATATTCTTTTTATCTTAAAATTCTATGGATTTGTGTTGTTGAGTGTCTATGTTTTACTTTAGGACATTAAGGATTTCTTCTTAAATTTTTGTGGGATTTTTGTTTCTGTATTATTATACTTTTCCTTTTCTTTAATGCATAACTTTATAGCAGTTTTGAATTTACAAAATTGGGATTGTTTTGATCAAATCTTAAGATTTCTTTTCTGCCAAAGAAGAAAAGAAATCTTGGCATTAAGAGCTAATGGAATTATGAAATAAAAAAAAGAACATATCTTGCGATTTTCTTTTTAAAGTTAGGTTATATCAATGATTACCATTCTTTAGCTTCTACAAGTAAATTTCTCAATTTTAGTACTTACAAATCCTTTTAGTGTTAATTGAAATTATTTATGGCCAAAATGGTTTACCAGTGTAGATCTAGGTCACCTATACAGATTATAGGAAAGCGATGTATTATAGGGCTAATAATTAACACATGAAAGATGATTAAGAAACTTTTTTCTTATAATTGCATAGTTTATAGACTTGGAGAAGACAAAGCTGGTGTTTCTTTTTTTATTAACTAATTAAAGTAACTGCATCAATAAGTGGACAAGCAAAATTGAGGCCTAATAATGTTACTTGTATGTATCATTGATAGTATATAGTTACAATACATAATTTATGGTTTATTGACATGCTTTATACTATCCTCACCTCTTATCTTTTATATCTATTTATGTTGATCTTTATGAAATATTAAGGAAATGTTAAGTTATTTTTAAAACATAATTATTCCTAACCTTTTACTTATGTTCTTACTTAATTTATTTGTATACCATATCTTGTTCCTTTAGAAGATTGAAGATACTAGTATCAAAAGTTGATACAATATAATTAATTAGCGTGAGACAACAAGAACGTCACAAAATCTTAAAATGAAAATTTTCAATTTAATATTTCTAAGAGTGATGTATTAGAATAAACAATACATGTTTCTCTTATTCCTTTTGAAGATATAAACATTTAATGGTAAAAAGATAGGTCCTCTATCATATCTAAATTTATATCATTCCTTAACATACATATGATGTATCATTCTTTTCTATTTGGTTTTAATTAAGGAAATTAGTTTTGTTGAATGGAATTAGTTCACAAGTTTGTGTTAACAGACTAAAAGTAAGGCTGGTAATGCAAACAACTACATATATGGATTCTCCATTATCTCAAGTGTGGTCCTAAAAAAAGGAAAACACATCTCATAAAATACTTTTCATTTCTTAATAACCAAATCAACCTTGTATCATGCATCAAAGGAACACATATCTTAACACTATCAAATGTTTCCTTTTTTTTCTTGTATAAAGTTTAAATTAACTTTATTTAGCAGTTTATGATTTTTTATGAAAATTAATTTACATATGTTTGTATTTATTTTTTCAAATAAATATAAGGAATTTAAATGTTCACACCATTATAACCTCTTCAAAAAAAATTGATAATTCAACTTAGGCTTATAATTCTAGACTATATTTGAAGACGACCTCCACCTCCCCTTCTTTATAGCTTACATCAGTTGTAGTTCCTTTTTAACCATTTTAATGTTGTCTAAAGAGGGGGGGATTTAAATGCTTGTATTGTTTATTTTTAGGGGTGCACAAACTTAAAGGGAGTTATATAGATGTTACTTTTAAGATTTTATTTAGGCTCTTATGGATGTGTTCTTTTGCTTATTTAATGATATTGTATATGCTTCAATTTTATTCATGAGCAAATTTCACCTTTTGATTCCCTTTTACCTAATTTATATTTCATTTGATCATATTTATATTGCATATGACTAAATTTGATGCTTAACTAATTCCTAATCTTTGTAAGAGATGAAACTCATAAAACCAATGATGCATAAATCAATGGGGACTTAATTTATATTGCTTTGACATATGGAAAATTAAGCTTAAATGACAATGTTATTAAATTTTTTTAATGTTACACTATGTTTTGTCATAAAAAAGGAGAGATTATTGAATTAAGGGAGATCATAATCTATGTTTTGATGATAATAAAATATATTTGTTATAATGTTTTATATTTGGCGATCAAAAGATAGTAAAAAGTAAATTAGCCAAACACATAAATCAATTGATACAAAAGACATAATATATAGCCAAGTCAAGGATTAAGTGACTTGATACTTCATTGGGATTGAGCGAAACTCAAGGGTCTTTAAAACTCAACAAAAAAAAAACTCAAGTGGTCGTGGAACTTAGGACTTGGTTAAAGGAGTAGCTCTTTATATATAACTTAGTGATTGGAACTGACAGTTTGGACCAATGAAATAAAGGCATAGTTGTACCCTTAATATCGATCAGGTTTAACTGTTAACCATTGTGAGGTAGATTGATGCAACTATAGATAGGTTTTTAATAGGAATAATAAAGTTGTATACTAGTAATGGCTAATAGTTTATGCTTTAATCATGGTTATTAACCTCTTAGTATCTAACTTGTAATCCCCATTCTAGAGCTTTATATTCAATATATTTTTCCTTACAGAAAAAAGTATTATGTGACTTATAAAGCCAAAAATAAAGACCTTTTATTTGGTAAAATCAATACAATCTTTCTTATACCCTTAACTTGGTTACTTAGTATTTTAGGGGCTCTTTATGCATAAGTAATATCATATTTAATTTTAATATATGAGTATTTTATTTATCACTAGGAATTTAGGTTTTGATTTAAAAAAAGATACTGATCTTTTAAATAAAATTTGGATATTTTAAAAGTAAGAAAAGTCGAGTTTTTATGAAAATGGGATTTTTTGATTTTTTGAAAAGCTTGAACTATTGAAAGTTGATATTTCAAAATATTTTCAATTTGATTTATGTTAGGGTTAACTACTCTAAGGATTTTTCATAGGCTAGTCACACAAGTTGTTTAAAGTTATAAAATGCTTAGATTTTAACTGGATAGACATTTGACTAGTCAGTGGGCTAATTGATAAAACATTGACTAGATAAAAGGTTACGACTAGCTAACCAATAGGCACATATTCAATCTTTTTAGTAGTCTAGCTTGCTAGTAGCTTAACTGGTGGTTATCCAACTAGCCAAAGTAAGTAATGGCTAGTTTGTGTGTCTGACAATTATTTGACGTCTTGTAAATTACAAATACTTGAACTTTTAATTATTATACAACTTTGTGGTTACTTTTCACCATTAGAATATATTCCAAAGTTGTTCCTTTTTTACCTGATAAATAAAGATTCATGTAAAAAGATCTTTTTCACCTAATTGAAAGAATATTTTTAATGGGACCCCAGGTGAGTCTTAGAGAGTGGACATAGGCATTTTTTTACTAAATAACTATAAAATTGGCTTACAATGTCTCTTTCTTACTCTCCTTACATTATAGTGTCCTTCTATTTGAATTTGATCAAATTGCATTTTTAAGTGAAAAAATATTTAAATTCACTATCACTCAATTTACCTCCAATCATTTGGGTTCTATTAGGGACCAACAGTTAATCATGTTGTCAAATATCAACTGTAAAGAATATAAGAAAAGAAAAGAAAGATGACAAATAATCAACTATGAAATTGGTAATGGTAGTCATTTGAAAATGGTGATGATGCTAATGATAATACTAACGGTAATATGCCTACTCAATAATAGGGGATTGATGTAATATTAACTAATAGGAGGAAGAGAAAAAGATAATTGTCGAACTCTTTTATTCCACGAACAAGTTATAGAGCTTAAGTTATAATTCTTAGAGCTCAACCTTCAATATGTACTACATTACAATCTAGTTGATTACTTCATAATGTGAAAATAGCAAGGACTAGATGATGGTAGGATTTAATTTTGCTCAATCTTACTAATATCAGCATATAATAGATGTTATTACTCTATTGGACCAAGATTTAAAGTGTTTTTAATTGAGGACTATATGGGTAATATTTTAAGTAGTGCTATCATTAAAATAAAAACTATTTGAATGAAAGAAAAAAAAATTAGGCAATTTAGGCAAATAGGAGATATGATCTAATTATGAATCTTTTGGTTTATTATATTAAAGGATCAAGTGTTTGAAGTCAATTGATATATCAAGCCTTGTAAAAATGTTGATACCCCATTAGATATTTTTATAAAGTTACAAATGAAGTTAGGATTAAGAATACTATACAATTTATCGCTAATAATGATGTTGGATATAAAGCAAGTGATTGTCCCTCATGGCACCCAAAAGGACGGTGAATTAAATGTTTACAAATTTCAACAATTTTCCTAACTAATTTGTTCAATTAACAACAATCAATATAAATATGTATAAGGAAATTGCTTAACAAAAATTAATCAAATACTTAAAAAATAATTTAAAGAGGATAGGGAGGAGAGAATGCAAACTAATTTATAGTGATTTGACAAACAACCCTTACCTACGTCCACTTTAAGACTCTTATTAAAATTCTACTATAATTCTTCTTTCAAGGAGAAGAATAACCTTTGTACAATCTTCTTTATTAAAGAAGAATTACAATCATTTTCCAAGGTAAAAAGGAACCTTAATCTCACTTGGAACACTCCCAAGTATAATATCCAACATTTCAACAAAAGATTACAACTCAAAAATATCTCACTTATTCACTTGATATCTTAATATAGCTCACTCATATAGATGTGACACAATGATACTCAAATGATTGATTTTTTTTTTAAATGTGTGTATACAATTCTTAATGTTAAAACCAATGAGAAAATACTTATTTATAGTGTTTTGGGACCCTACTAATTGTTAGAGCCAAGGACTAGCCATTAAAACGATTATATTTAGTGCATTGATCGACTATTATGCATTGACAACACCAAATTTACTAACTGTCGGGATACTGATCGACCAGCAAAGTATACTAGTAAACTAATATGACAGATTAGTCAACAAATACATAAACCAATGTTACAAACTCTCGGTACTTTCAAAATTAACAACTTTAATTTATATTGGTCGACCACTAACCCTTAAAAATATTATTTTAACACCTTAAAATACTCTAACTCAATTTGATTAGTACAAATATGACTTAAACACTTCCCAAAATGTTCCCTAAAGATTGTTTTAAAAATCAAGAGGCTTTTATATAAAAATCAAAAGCTTTAATGCTTCTTGATGACTGAAAAGACTTATTTAATTAAGTTAAATAACGTGTTTATATATATTGATCCTTTTAGATCATCAAATTAACAAAGTGAGATTACAAATAATAATATTAAATGTAAAATGAACTTGATGAGCCTTAATCTTCTTTTGTTCTTATTTTGATCTTCATTTCGTCAATTATAAACTTTAATTTCTCTTGTTCAACTTTATACAATATCTTCTTAAGTTTATGTTTTCATTTTGTTCTAATATTTGGTTCATCAAAATAATAAATACATTAGTAGTAATTATATTTTTATCATCAAAACATCAATTGAAACCTCCCTTGGTTTAACAATCTCCTACTTTTTATGATGACAAAACACTTGTGATATTAAAGAGCAACAATAATAAAATTAAGTACATAAATAAATATTAAGATTGTGATTAGATCTCCATTAATTTCATACATAAAATGTACGCCAATGTGAAGCGCATAATTCAATATCAAGAAAGTCATAAGAGATATTCAAAATCAAAGAAATATCCATATATGAAGATAACATAAATTTGTTGTATCATATAGAGTGTAAGAAAAAAAACCAATAAAACAATCACTCCCCCTAAATGTTATCACTCCCCCAATCTAATATTACCAAGTTTTCTCCCCCTTTTTAGAATCATCAAAAAGAAATCTATTAACCAAAAATGCAATAAAGTGTCATGTGTTATCTAACTTGGTTAAAAAGATGAATTTGATCAACATTGATAAACTTTTTCACTCATGAGTGCTATTAAATATTTAAAGAGTCAAAACAAAAGGTTAATTTTGATAGAGAAATCCCTAATTGTATCTATTTTAAGAAATCCACAATTTAAGTATCGTGCCTAAGTTGAAAGATTCAATTAAAACACCAAGGGCAAATTTTGACAAAATTAGTAGTTGGATTTGTAACAAATAAAAGAGTAAATTGCAATATATAACAATCAACTTCACAAAGGATTGTATAAATTTGAAAGTCCAAAATTTAAAAAAAATAGACATGAAAAAGTGCCCACAATACCAATATTGAACAAAATTAAATATGTATCAACATAATTGAAAGGAAAACAAACTTAACTCTTTTTATAATTTAACTATAAAAGCGTCAACTTGAAAAATAATTCTTAATTAGGAAAAGTTTGAAAAATAATAAATATGAAATTCAAGAATGACAAATTTTTAATATGATACAATATAGTGAGACATTTATGTAATAATAGATGATGTTTTTTAAGGAAAAGAGCGAATTGTTTAGGGTTTTGGAGGATATAAACAAAATATGAGAACAGAAGAAAAGAGACAAAGGAGAGATTAAAGACAAGAGGACTGGTCGACGAAATGCCTCGACTAGTCAACCAGTGTTGGTGTTTTAGAGATAAGCAAAAGTAAAAAGTGGAGGCATGGAGAAAAAATGGTTTAGATGTAAAACACAATCTACTGCTCGACCAGTGAAGTATATTGATCAACTTATGTTGGTTATTTATCGATCATAAATGGAGACCAAACTCTTTGCAAACTCTTCTGGAGAGAAGGGAGTATCAAAATCAAGGACATTAGGCTACCATTGAAGGATACTAGTCAACCAATGTGGCTGTCTACGTGACCACATAAGCAACGAAACAAAGAACAAACTCACTAGAAAGTGAGAAAACATGGTTTTTTGTTACACTGGTTGACCATACTAAGATATTGGTCGACTAATGTGTTAATAAATGCTAAAAAACAATCTTAGAACTCAAATTTAAACATCAAAACAAGTAATGGGCCAATAATATCAATAAAAAATTATCAAAAACCTTAAAATAAACTTTAAACACACAAAGTCAATTAAGAAATAAAATGGTTCTTTATCATATAGGATTTCCATCAAACCTACCTAATTTTTTTCTAATTGAGCAAAATCTTATCCTTATTTAATGTTTTATAAAAATCATTACCCAAACACTTTAAAAATAATTGTTAAACACCCTATTCATAATTAAAACACAATAATCATCCCTAGGGTTTATACTTAAATTCACATATAAATGCAAGCTATCACATATTTCTAAATTCTGAACTAATAATTCCCCATATTGAACATTACTTATAAGAGATTTGAACGGAGATTCTTTTTGAGTTTACAATCAATTGGATGCTTCCTATTCTTTATTTCTTTCACTTAGTTCAATAATTGTCTCTTTTGAAACGTCTTTGGTGGCAAAATTCTCTACATATTATGACAAAATTTTCAAGACTTTTTTAAAAGTAAGAAGGTTAGATTTATAAAGACAAAAAGTATAAAAAAACCTCAGTAATAATCAATTTAATAACTACTATCTCTACTACATACTATTTGCTTTTCCTTTTCTAATAGCCTTACAAACCAAGATAATTAATATGTTTTAGTAATCTAAATAAGCTTGGTTCTTTCTTGTTAGATTCTTTCTTCTTTTTAACCCACACTTTAAAGTGTTTACTTAATATTATTTTTTTAAAGAAATCAAAATCTATCAATATGTCTGTACTTACAATGAAATATCATGTTATATAGGTAATGGTGATGTATGTATATATATGCATAATGGGGAAACTTCCTTTAGGCATTAAAGTTGTTAAATGTTCTCTTTTATATATATATATATATGCATAATGGGGAAACTTCCTTTAGGTATTAAAGTTTTTAAATGTTCTCTTAGGGTGGTGAAATGTCCTATGATTATATGTGTGATGCTACTATAAATGAAAACTTGATGTACAATTGTTTGAGGCCTAAAAGGGTGTAGGTAGGTTTACATGTTATCATAGAAATTATGTCTATTCTTCTCTTGATAGTATTGAACTCTATGCCTAGGTTATGAGCCATATATAAAAGCATGATGCTTGTTTTTAGGATTAGTCCTAATAGATGTGGATTGTGTATGCATATGCTTGGATGTCTCCATACTCATTTATCATATTAGGTAATGGTTTTTCACTATGCAAATATTTTTCCTTAACAAATTTGGTTTTAGAATTGCCTTCACTTTTATGGTTATATCCTATTCTATGCCTATCATTGGAAATCTTTTAATCTCCTAGTATGTTTTTTAAATTTTCACTCCATTTAGTAAACTTGGACAATGAGTTATTGGGTGAATCTACCTCCTTTTTCAATGTCTGATTCTCATTCTTTAATGCATCTAAGTCATAATTGTCATTAGTGATCATATTTTTTAATGCTTTAATACTATGCAATTCATTTTCATCTTTTTATTCTCACTTATACATGTATTTAGGTTCTTTTAAGCCTATTAGAGTTTGAAGGATGCCTTTTTCTTTTTCATCCTCATGATTTCAAATTTCTCAATTAATTCATTGTATATCAAATCAACATCATTATCATTATTATAAGAATTAAGGTTGGATGTTACCTCATCATTTTCTATAATGGTAAAACATATATGAGCTATCACTTTTTCTGAATTTTCACTTTCGGATTCAATTGTGTCATCCTTAGTTGATGCTTTAAGTTCTTTCTTCTTGAATTTTCTCTCATACTTCTCATTATCTTTGAGTCAAGGATGTTGTGACTTTATATGGTCAAGTTTTTTATATTTAAAGTAAGTAATATTAGAGGATTTATGCTTTAAATCATTTTTACCTTCCTTGAAATCCTTTCTCTAGGGGAATTTCTTCCTTAAGAACTTCTTAAATTTTTTATTGAGTAAGCCAATGTCCTCTTCTTCACTTTCTCTAGTTGACATCTCTTCCTCTTTGCTTGATTCTTCCTTTGAGGCTTTAAACACTAAATTCTTTTTCTTCATGAGTTTCATTTCTTCTTATGTTTTTTGAAGTCTCATTTCATATATGAGGAGAGATTCAATAAGAACTCCTCCAATGACAGTGTTATTAGATACTTGACTTATTGTATGGTCGTCACTTTAGCTTCCTATGTCTTTGGAAGTGACCTAAGCAACTTTCTTACAATTTTAACATTAGTATAGGTCTTTCTAAGACCTTTGGTAGCATTAATAATATCAATAAATCTAGTATATATGCTAGATATGCTTTCATCATACTTTATTTGAAACAATTGATTTTGATGCATTAACATACTTACTTTGTTCTCTTTTACTTGATTGGTTCCCTTATGTGTAACCTATAAAGTAAGCCAAATTTTATGAGTTGTTTCACACATAGAAACCTTATTGAATTCATTTTTTCCTAGGGCATAAAAAGGATGTATATGGACTAACTATTCAAGAAAATTAATCTCTTATCTTAAAATTCCCATTCTTCCTTTAATTTGAGTAGCTTTTTATCTACAATTTTAGTAAGAATAAAGAGACCATTTGAGACAATTTCCCAAAGGTCTACACTTTCGACCATTAAAAAGAATCTGATCCTAGTTTTCCAATAAAGATAATCATTGCCATCAAAGAAATGTGATTTCCTAATGCTTTGTCCCTCTTGGTTGAATGATGATGATGATTCTCTTAAATATGCCATTATGATAGGATTTTGTTAGAAATACTAGCCTAATAAATCCACTCTAATACTACTTCTTAGTCCCTAATGGCACCTAAAAGGGGGTAAATTGGGTATTTAAAAAATTCAATAATTTTTCTAACCAATATATTCAATTAACAAAAATTAATATAAATAAGTATAATAAAATTGCTTAGTATAAATTAATCAAACAATTGAAAAATAATTTAAAGAGGATAGGTAGGAGAGAATGTAAACCAATTTATAGTAGTTCGAAAAACAACCATTGCCTATGTCTACTCCCAAGACTCTCCTTGTAATTCCACTATAATTCTTCTTTCAAGATGAAAAATAACCTTTATATAATCTTTCTTAGTAAAGAGGAATCCTTCTTACAATATTCTTCCAAGGTGAAAAGGAAACTTTATCCCATTTGCAACATTTCTAAGCATAGTATCCAACACCCTAACAAAAGATTACAACTAAAAAATATCTCACTTATTCACTCGATAACTCAAAATGGTTCGTTCACTCAAATATGACACAATAATGCTCAAATGATTAAACAACTCTTTGAAATGTGTGTATACAATACCCAAAACCTTCTTAATGTTATAACCAACGAGAAAACACTTATTTATAGTGTTTTAGGACCCTTTTTAGCCATCAAAGAAAGAACTAGTTGTTACAATGACTATACATAGGGCATTGGTCAACCATTATAGCATACTGGTCGATCAATATACATTAACTATATTAAACTTACTAGTCATTGGAACACTAGTCGACCAGTGAAAGTTATTGATTGGCCAATGTGATAGATTGGTCGACCAATACATCAACCAATGTTATAACAAACTCTCGATACTTCAAATTAAACAACTTTAACATATATTGGTTGACCATTAACCCATATAGGTAGATCAATCACCCCAAAAACATGATTTTAACATCTTCAAATTCTTAAACTCAATTTGATTAATGTAAATATGAATTAAACACTTCCCAAAATATTCCTCTGAACTTTTTTTAAAGATCAAAAGGCTTATATATATACATAAGTCTTTCATTGCCTTTTGATGAATAGAAAGACTCATGTAATAAAGTCAAATTAAATGTTTATGCATAGTGAGTGCTTTGGATCATCAAATTAATAAAGTGACATTAGAATAATAATAAGCCTTGATCTTCTTTTGTTCTTATTTCGGTCATCACTTCTTTTGTTCATTTGGATGTTAGTGATAAAAAATTTGACAATAAGTTACTTTTATGTTGCTATGGAAAGAGCTAAGGAAACAATCAAGGTCTACTTTAAAAAAAATGTCTTCCTTGTACATGAATTATCTAACCGTCATTAATGAGAGGTAGAATAAATAACTTACTCTTATTATTGTGGATGTATTTATTAATCTAAAATTTTGATTCAAACTAAGTTTCATGAAGATAATTAAAGTTAATATGATAATATAGGGATGAAAAAATGCTTTTAATCTGAGTTAAATGGTTTTAAGGCTAAGTTTGAACTTTTTTATAAAAAATTTAGGCTTTAAGTTGGGTTTGAACTTCAACTTAACTCTTTTAACAATACCATTTTTGTGTGTTAATGAAATGAAACAAAAAAACTACTTTGTGTCTCTTATGTTTGTCACCCCTTTTAACCTAGACAATTATTATTTTTCTACCTTTTGTGTTTCTACCTTCTGGGTGATTTCTTTTTAATTATGAAATGTTTATAATCAATTCTCTTTGGACATTACAATCAAACTTCAGTGCTCATTTTCAAAATTTTTGCAATCACACTTCTTTTATTTATTGGGTCTATAAAGATTCAAACCCACATCCCCTCTTGTCTCAATTTTCTACCATTTTTGCAATCTCTCTCTCTGAACCTTTATAGCCTCCATTATTGCCCTTCTAACCACCAGTTCCAATAATATGAAAACACCGTGGTTCTAACTAGGAAAGTGAAAAAATATTCAATTACATCCTTTAAGTGATTAATTAATAACTTTTTATTGTTACCATTGATCGTGGTTTTTCGATATGTATAGTTTTAATATTTTAACCTCGATATTCTGCAAGCGAACGGGTCGTCCACGTAGTATCTAAGACGCCTATCCCACGAGGAGGGTTAATCTAATCCTAAACTCTAAGGCTGAAACAAATTGCAAAAACTCAACTATAACTAAGCTAAAACAATAACGCAATTCAATCAATCAATTCAACTCAAGAATAAATCACAAAATATTAACAAATTAACAAATTGCAAAAACTCAACTATAACTAAGCTAAAACAATAATGCAATTCAATCAATCAATTCAACTCAAGAATAAATCACAAAATATTAATAAATCAGCAAATTACAATGCACATACCAAGAATCAACCTAAGGAACTACCAATTAAGAGAAAGGAAATTTTTTAACCTATCTTTAACACTAACCTAACTAATTATAAAATGGCAGATTATTGGTCCTGGACTATCCTAGGGTTGGTTACTCTCTCTCGAGTTGACCAAAAGCCCTAAATTATAAACCTTAATCAGATTATGGAAAATTGCAATTTCTCAATTCACAATTTATCCAAACCCTAATTAGATCTGAAGTTTTCCACTA
>JANZLC010000001.1:19927399-19944202 GCA_026413385.1 Erythroxylum gracilipes
CTTTTTGATGAAATATGACTAGTGAGCTTTGTTATTTTATTTTGTGTTGTGTTGGTGAATTTAAAAAAAACTTATATATTCTGAAATTTGAAGGTTTAAGTTAAATTTACAATTAGACAAATAATTAGATAGTATGTTTAAAATTATCTTTTATATATAATATATAAAATAAAAATTTATATATTTATTAGTCACCGATTCGATCACGGTTGAATTCCAGTTGAATCATTGACCCTTGAATCAATTGCTTCTTTGGTTCAATCACCGATTTGATTTTTAAAACATTAGATTTTACACTGTTAAACTACTGAATTAGACATTAATTCATGAGTTGCCAAATAAACTAGGCAATGCTTTATCCAACCAAAAGATGTAGTCATCGCTCTAAATTTTACATTTGGAAGGCTAGCGTCCCTCCTCAGATCCCGTATTTATAGTTTTATACCCTTAGATCATAGAGTGCCTAATTTCAAGAATAAATAAAAGTTGATCTTTTCATTTCATTTGTATTCTTACTTCAAACGTAAATTTGTATAAAATTTAGGGTTAATTACAACAAAAATTTCAGACTTTTCATAATTTTGAAATTATAGTTCAACCATTAAAAAGTAGCAACTAAATATTCAAAGTTTTAATTTTTTTCAATTTTTGTTAGTATCTCTGTTAAGTTTATTAACGTGTCTTGCCACGTGTTTAAGCACTTGTACATGTTAGACTAAATTAACATAACTAATAAAAATTAACTAAATTACGTCGTTTAATAACATAACTAAATCTAAGATATTTTTGGGAACGAAATCCTTAAATCAAAGGCAACCCTTTGTTCTCGCACAGATATTTGCGCTCCTCTCTTTGTCCTCACATCGCACCAAGCTTCTTAGTTCATTTTCACGTTGCAGTGCATGAAGTTTAGTTTGTTCTCGAATAAAACTCTCGATCAAACTCTTTGATTTAAGGATTTCATTTCTAAAAATGACAGTAGTTTTAGTTATGTTATTAAACGACATAATTTAGTTAATCTTCATTAGTTATGTTAATTTGGTTTAACGTGAATAAATGCTAAAACACATAACAAGTTGCGTCAACAAACTTAATAAAGACACTAACGTAAGGGTGAAATTGAAAAAAATTGAAAGTTTGAGTATTTAATTATCACATTTAAAAATTCGGACTATAATTACAAAATTAAACAAAATTTGAATTTTTTGTGTAATTAACGCTAAAATCTATTCGAGGACTCAAATAACCATGATTTTTAAGAAAAATTCTTTAGCAGAAATTATGATAACAGGACCGAGATCTTGCTATCAACTTTGATGAACCTCCAAATGGAACTTAAATTCTAGATTCAATTCATCGTTACGAACATTAGGAAATTTCTCTAGACATGAGTTTACCAGGTGGAAAAGTTACTATAATTACAAAATGCATCATTCCCTTACTAAAAAATGAATACATGAAAACAGGTCGCACTAAATTGAAATTGTTGCGGCTTTAGGAAATTAAAAATAGTTTTATGAATACGTATCACTCAGTTGAAGAGAAATTTTGAGCGAAGCTGACCGTTCAAAAATAATTACGAATTATATATCAGTAATAAAATAAGGATAGAATCCAATTGAATTCTAAAGACGCTAAACAGGGGTCACTGTTTAAAAGTTATCAAACAATCAGGAGGAGATTTTTTAATCTTTCCCGTCATGCACAGGAAGAGACTTACAATCTTCCCCGTCATGGGTTGGCATCCCTAAGTACCTACCGTATCACACACAAAAATGGCACAAATACAGCTTACCAATACTAACGACTAAAGCAACAGGCAGAATTTCAGTAGGCTGTTACTGCAACATATTAACAAGGCTGCAGGCTAGAGTCAAGTTGAAAACCAAAAAAAACTCTCAATTCATGTATCACAATGTCACTAAAAAAAACTGGAATACATCCAATTAAACAACTCCCACATTTTGGGCGTACATATAGATGTGGCAATTAGCACGGGCAAGTAGGCCGCTACATCTATACTCCTCTGCGTGAATTTTGACACCAGCAAATCGGGAATCAGATTTCCCCAAGGTAAATCTGTTTATCGCTACCGCAAGATGCAATAATAGGTTCAGATGGGTGGAAAGCACACTCATTTACAGATCCAGAGTGACCGGGAAGCTTATACAATATGCGTCGAGAAGTTGTGTCCCAGATGTAGACCATGCGATCAGAACTACCAGCAGTAACCTTGCTCCCATCAGGTGACCAACCACATTTCAGTAGGTTCTTTTCAAAGTTATGCTGGTGCCCTTCCAAAATCTTCACACAACGGTTTTGTGGTGCATAAGGGCGCATGTCCCAAATGCAAAGCTTGCAGTCCATACCATTGGTTAAAAGATATGAGCCATCAGGACTCAATTGCATACCTGTTATCATATCTTGATGGCCTTCAAGTTTCATGGTAACTTCACCTTTTCGCAGGTCCCACACCTTAATATCATTGTCTATACCACCAGTAAAAATTTTATCTGATGCATCAGAGAAACTGACTGCAGTGATTTGATATTTATCTGGAAATGTTTGGATTGCACCCCTCTGTCGCATATCCCATAGTTTTGCAGTTCCATCATCAGATCCACTAACAACTAGTGGAGGCCCCCGACGGGATGGACAACATGAATTTACAAAAGATGAATGTTCAGCCATTTTCTTTATCTGCTTCCCAATCTCAACATCCCATGCCCTGACAGTTTTGTCAGGACTAGCCGATATTATCTGGGAACCATCTGCTGTCCACTGAAGATCCAACACTGCATTCTTGTGCCCTTTCAAAACCATGAAGTTTTTGCACTCCCCATGGACATGCCAAAGGAAAATTTCTTTGTCATGAGATCCAGATGCAATGACATTACCGGCTGGATTAAACTTCACTGTGTATATAGCACTTTGATGACCATTGAGTAACATGATAGGTGATTCCAAGCTTGAAGTCCGCTGCTTTCCATTAGGCCCAGGTGCTTGTGTTCCGGCATATCGAACTGTAGACCATTCCATTGGCCTTGGACCAGAGACAGACAAAGGATTCTCACTTTCTCTAGGAACAACTTGCATCTTGACAACTGCTATTCCAATGACCCACAATCCTCAACTGAAATAAATATTAAGGAATCAGAGAAGGAGAAATCAATTGGAGATACATATTAATGAAACGAGTGAAAGAAATCACTTTATCATACATTGGCGTATTACCAAATCACATGTCTATTGCCATGGTGGTGGATATTGGAATTTTGGTAAAATATCTAAGCAAGCACAAACACAAACATTATGACACATGACACATGACAACGTTAACTAAGAGTCTAAGATTTTCATTTAAACCATCATCTCCCAACCCGATCCTTAATCCATATCATTCTTACTCTCAAAAGGGCAACATACAAAACAGATGCATTTAAAACCAAGCAAATAACTCTCACCACGGCGATTACCAGATCACGCTTCAACCTGGTTCTAACTCGCAACATAAACTAGAACAATATATGTTCAATAACTCAAGAATGACAGCACACACACATTAAACACAAAAAAGATGGAGTAAGCAGTGCCTGTTTCTTCTTTATCTTCTCTGATAGCCAATTCACAAGCCTTCGTATGACATTTATTACATAATTTATCAACAAAGAAGAGATTACCTAAACAGTAGTAAAAAAAACTGACAAAAACAAGTTTAGTTGTCGAGCGAAAAATTAAGATGAAGAAAAAAAAGCAACTCGCAAACGATTCTAAAACATAAGCACTAATGGAATTCACATATCTGCTGTTGGATGGTAAGAAAAGCATCATCACTTATCAGAAATCGATGCAACCCAAGAACCCAGTTCAGGTAATAACATATATGAAGTTTGGAAGCACAATGATTCACTAACCAGATCCGAGTGGCTTCAATGGTAAACCCTAGGGGGGATCTCTTCTTTTAATCTTCCTGCGGTCTGTAAATCCCAAAAAGAAAAAAATCCTCCGGAGATTAAATGGCCGTGTAATGTGTAGTCCTACGTAAAACGCACCGTTCTACAAGTCTGGGCTTGGGCTTCTTACTTTGAAACATAATAGTTTTGCAGGCATTGACTAATGTTTACTTCAATGTTTAAGGCAATCAATCATTTCATTAGTCTTAATTCTTAAATAGTAGCACAGCATCTTTCCCAGGTCAACTTTGTAATTTGTATGATGTGTGAACCATTTTTAGTCATTTTATTAATTAAAAACTCCACATAATTTTAATGCTAGTCTTGTCATTTGATCATGAAAGTGATAATTCAAAGCTTTAATTTCAAGTTGGAAGTTAAATATATTTGTGATGTTCTCTTCAGATTTTAAATTAAATTAGTTTTGTTTCATATGTTTGGCATTAAACTAACTGTGAAGATTCCAAAGAAGACATTATTAAGAGTGATTAATTGCTAACCACAACTTTTAACATAACATATCAACATAACCAAGTACAAACTTTTTCCGAATTCCAATTATGTCCCTTGACCCAGACGGCGCCAACTCCTCGCCATCACCGTTTGCAAACAGAGACTGGTTCTTTCCTTCTCCGACATTCATCCACCGTCTGCCGCCAAAATCCCCAAAATACCCTCGCCGATTCTCCACCGCTTCTAGAATCTCCCAACCCTACCTTCACCACCACCACCACGACTCCAAGCCTCCCAAGCCACCGCCGTCGTCGTCGCCGTCGCCGTCTCATTCTCGTTCACCAGGTCCACCGTTAACCCCAATTCCTGCTGCTCCGAGTGGCTCCAAGGATGGTAAGATTTCCCGACGAGATAGCTTTCTTCGTCGGCCGGAGAACTCCGGGAAACAAGAGGAAGGAGACGCTAAATTCGAACTTTTGAGGGAAACGACGACGTTTGGGGAGAAAGGTGCTCGGTTCTCCGGTTTTCGGATCAGAGTCCGGTGGCAAATGGCCGTTTCAACTGCGGTAATACCTATATGATTTATATATACGTCTTCTGTACGTGACAATTATTGGAGTTTGTGTTTGGTTGGTGCAGATTGTGATTACAGCTCTAGCTTCTTTAGTGCACAAGAATTTCTCTTTACACAACCAGGTCGATGATTTGGAGGTATATTATTACAATCCGTGACTGAAATCTGATAGAGATTTCTTCTTTTTGCTACTTACCATGCACAACACTGCTGACTGAAAGTTGGTTGTGCTCTACAGGAGCAAATTTCAAAACTACATTTCAGATTGCGAGCTTGCAATATTTCATCCTCTCTAGGCTATGTAGATTCCAGATTACAGGAGATAGATGATATTTCTAGTAAAAGTTTGAAAGTTGTGGCTCTGATTGTCTCAGTAACGCTATTATCAATACCAATTGTTAGCTTAAAGTACATTGATTTTGTGTCTAAATCGAGATCGCTGGACACAGTCTCAGAAGAAGTTTCTCTGAGTAAGCAGCTGGCGTATCGGGTGGATGTCTTCTTATCAGTTCATCCATATGCTAAGCCACTGACATTGCTGGTTGCAACTTTACTCCTCATCTTTCTCGGAGGTCTGGCCCTTTTTGGTGTGACAGATGATTATTTAGCTGATTGCCTATGGTTATCTTGGACATACGTAGCTGATTCAGGCAACCATGCTAACTCGGAAGGTATTGGTCCAAGATTAGTTTCTGTTTCGATTAGCTTCGGTGGGATGCTTATTTTTGCAATGATGCTTGGGCTTGTGTCTGATGCAATATCCGAGAAGTTTGATTCACTAAGGAAAGGAAAGAGTGAGGTAGTTGAGCAAAACCACACCCTGATTCTTGGGTGGAGTGATAAACTGGTAAAATTCTTTCTAGTTGCATGGCTTGTTCATTTGTGATTTCTGTATTTCTTCCATGTGAAATGGCTGGCTTTTTTCTTTTCGAAACAGTTCTAGTTGCAATAAGGATATGAAAATAGATATTGATTATGCGATTCTGGCAGACATTTCCGAGTTGGGAGATAAAATGTAAATGATAATGCGTGCAATATCTTTCAGCATTTGTTCCTTACCAGATACTGATTAAATTGTTGCACAACTAGGGATCTTTGTTGAATCAACTTGCTATTGCCAACGACAGTTTGGGTGGAGGAATTATTGTGGTGATGGCTGAACGAGACAAGGAGGAGATGGAAATGGACATTGCTAAAATGGAATTCGACTCCAAAGGAACTTCTGTCATATGCAGAAGTGGTAGCCCTCTAATTCTCGCTGATCTGAAAAAGGTAATACCGATTGAGATTCTTCCAGTTTTAGAATGGTAAAATTTTCCATGGCTGAACTTAATCTTGCTAAAAAAAATTTATGAATAAATTCAGTCATATAGAAAATGATAATGGCCCAAGTAATATTGTGCTTCATTATGGTCTACGCACATATTTTCATTTGCAATGCCCAGATATTGCAAAAAATGCTGAAGTGCAACCCACAATTGAATGAATAACACAATGGATGTTCTATGTACCTTACACACATTTTCTTGTTGCAATTTTTCTAATTCTTATCTTGCTTTATGGGCTTTTTCTTTCATGTTACAAGTAGCAAATTTTAAACGTCCTCTTATTTATGTCATTTCTAAAGATGTTTTATGTCAAGGCATGCTGGATCATCTTCATGTTCTTAGATGTTCAAAATGATGGCTGTTGTTCTAATTTGTCATATACCAACTTATTTTTCATGTTCCAATACTTTCTTCATATCAGCAATTCCTCTTAATTAGGTTCTTCTTGTCACAGCTACCATTTTCCTTCTTGTAACCTCCGCAATTAGACTGGATATTCACCTTATCAACGTATCACATGGTTCAATCTCATAGGATGTATTTGCAAAGATGATAGTGATGCTATGATTCTATCTGTTTTTCTTTGCTAATTATCATTCAAGTTTTCCAGGTATCTGTCTCTAAAGCCCGTGCAATAATTGTCCTTGCTGATGATGGAAATGCTGATCAGGTCTACTTGACTCAAAAAGTCAATTTGCTGAATGCTTGACTTGAAAGAAAATGGTTATCATCATTTACTAATTCATGGCTGTATGCAGAGTGATGCTCGAGCGTTGAGAACAGTCTTGAGTCTAACAGGGGTCAAAGAAGGGCTGAGAGGGCACATTGTCGTGGAAATGAGTGATCTTGACAATGAGGTATTGGTAAAACTTGTTGGTGGAGATCTTGTCGAAACTGTTGTTGCTCATGATGTAATTGGTCGCTTGATGATTCAATGTGCTCGGCAGCCAGGACTTGCTCAGGTTACTTTCTGAGTCAGTTTTAGTTTTATGAATTGGTAGCATCAACATAAATCCAACCATTATAACAAATCTAGCAATATATGACTTTTAAAAAAAAATCTATCAATATATATCTTTTGCTGCTTTAAATTATCGCTTGGCAAACTTGTTTCCTAGTTTTTCGTAATTGACAACTTAAGGATGTAATATGGCAGATCTGGGAAGACATCCTGGGGTTCGAAAACTGTGAATTTTACATCCAAAGATGGCCACAGTTGGATGGCATGCAATTTGAGGATGTTTTAATCAGTTTTCCTGATGCAATACCTTGTGGGGTCAAGGTTGCATCTTGTGGTGGTAAGATTATCTTAAATCCTGATGATACATATGTCCTCCAGGATGGTGATGAAGTGCTTGTTATAGCTGAAGATGATGATAGCTATACTCCTGCAGCATTACCTACGGTGCTTTCACTTTCCTTAGAAAGATGGTTTTCCAATAGATTGCCTATTTTTTTCTTTTCTTAGTTCAATCATCCTCTGTGCTACAAGTAAAAATAAATTGACCTTCCATGTCTTAACCACTTAGTAGTGGAAGCAAACTTACTACTTTACTAATTCAAGATATGCCAACAAGTTTGTATGATTCAAATTAATGGAAGAAAGAAATGATCAGTACAAATTTGACTAGGTATGGAATGATGTTTCTTTTGTTGGAATCCTATTACCCCTCTAGAAGTTTGCTTACTATCTTGTATTATATTTTTACTATTGAATAAAATAATTTTATGCAGTTGGACAAAATATTTTATCCTTTTATATGGAACTAAACTTACTTAAATGATATTAGAATAATACATGATCCATTTTCTAACCTCACCCTACAACTTAAGTTTTTGGATAGAGTAGTTTCCTATTATGGTAATAGAGCCTTGTGTGACTAAGTCTCGAGTTCAAGTTGTTGCAACCATCTTATCTATAGTATATTTGTGATTTGTTGTGTTGGCCAATATTTTGTGTGAAGAGGTGTGTTAAAATAATATATGATCTACTGTTGGGCCTCGCCTAACAACTTAAGCTTTTGAATTGAGCAGTTTCCTGGCAAATACCACCATTAAATATTGACTTAGTATTCATCTTTTCCTTATTATCTTAACCCAGTGATAAATCTTGTCATGGTAAATCTGAGGACTCTTTGTTTAGCACAAATCCACCAAATGAGTTCTGTGCATTTTCATACAAATAGAATTGGACTACTCCGAGAGTTTTATTTTTGGAGTTCTGTCATGTTTATACTTCTAGGGACTTGTAAAAGTTAATTGCCTAGCATACTCATACTTCTCCACCAACATTGTATTATTATGGCCCAGATTGTGATGGCCTTTTCATTCTAGATTATGCAAAACTGGATATTAAATGCAACAAAGGCATGCATTATGTATCCTTGTTTTGGAAAATTAGAAAAGTGAAATCAGAATGAGAAAGGAAGCAATTAGTCATGATCAATCAGACCTGTCATTCATGACAAACTTGCCCCAATATATACAAATATAGGATGATGCGTTCGCTGGAATTTAACTAAATGGAGATGGCATAATTAAAAGACTTACACAAAATAATCAATTTCATCATTCAGGTCAAAGAAGCATCATTTATGCACTTTGCCCGACCAGTCAGAAAGCCACAGAAGATTCTACTTTGTGGATGGAGGAGGGACATTGATGATATGATTGTGGTAAGTTCTGTCTATGAAGCACCTAATTCTTTTCTTGTTCGCCTGGATGCTGCAGGTATGGAGGGGAAGTCTACCCAAAGACTTCATTGTTCCAAAGTCTGCAGAAAAGATACTTTTATGTGGTTGGCGACGAGATATGGAAGATATGATTATGGTAACACGATAAGGATTACACAATCATATTCCCAATACACCTTGGGTTGAACAAAGTGGTGGTAGATGCTTCACGATTTTCTTGTTATGTTTTGAGTGTCTATTTAAGTTGTGGAGTTACCAAGATTCAGTTAAAAAAGGACATATCAGTTCTTGATGCTCCTAATAGTTTGGGGTCCAGTGAGGGTTAGCTACTAAGTGTAGCATTTCGGTCCGACTAATTCAGTCTTAAGAATGAACTTGATTCTGTTATGGCATGGAAATTTGTGTTTACTACTAAGTGTAGCATTTCGGTCCGACTAATTCAGTCTTAAGAATGAACTTCATTCTGTTATGGCATGGAAATTTGTGTTTAATCACCATAGCTCATATCATTTCCGATTTACTCTTACAATGGTTGTTCACTAAGTCCACCATGTCTGCCAGTGGATTTATCTTTTGACAAATTGACAAGAAGTTTACAATTTCCTCCTTTTCTCAAGTATGCGATCATTTTTACTGGTATATTCTTGTGTTAGCAAGCATTCAACAAAATATTCTTCTTTCTTTTCATTTTTGCTCCTTCATTACTAATATCCGCTGTCGTAAGAATATAGCCTAATTTCAAGTGTATGGTTTCTGCCTTCCAGTTTGACTTTATCATCTCATCATCTTCCAAACACAAATCTCACCTGTTGCTTCTATGTACACTATTTTCTTGCCTTTCCCTGTCTTTTTTGTGATGTAGAATAGTTAATGAAGTCATCACATTAATGAATTCTCTTGCCGTTTAAGTTAAATGAATAGTTTGTCACCCTTTAGTCTTGTAATGATTGTAGGTTCTCCTGGATATTAATTGATGCTAATCAGAGTAGCTTGTTTTACTTTCTTTTTCTTTCCATCACCAAGTTAATAGAATATGTTACTCTGTTGGATCAGGTCCTGGATGCCTTCCTAGCACCTGATTCAGAGCTTTGGATGTTCAATGAGGTTCCCGAAAATGAGAGGGAAAAGAAGCTTATTGATGGTGGTCTGGATTTGAGCAGACTGGTGAACATATCATTGGTTAATAGAGAGGGAAATGCTGTGATTCGGCGTCACTTGGAGAGTCTTCCTTTAGAATCTTTCGACTCGGTAAGTAGTACAACCTGTAAAAATATAGTGAGATAGACATTTATACAGATTTTGACGCAATATCTTGTGTTCACAGATCTTGATTTTGGCTGATGAATCTGTGGAAGATTCAGCCATTCAAGCTGATTCTAGGTCTCTGGCCACACTATTATTGATCCGTGATATTCAGGTATTCAGAAATTAATCTAACTGAATTGTGGTTGTACATGATGATTCCATTGTTGAAGTAATGAGAGCTCTTGTGACCACGGTTGATGATAGATTGATTGACATTGTAGCTTTCTTGTTCTTCATGGACATTAGACTAACTCACTGAGCTTTCTAGTAAAGTTCTACATTTTTCAGAGAGTTGGAAAAAGTAAAGTTTGCTTTGATACTTGTCTTATAGGAAATACATTATTTGAATTATTGAAAATTCTTTCCTAATAGATAAGTATATAAATATATGGTTCTCATGATTCTTTAAGGCAAAGCGTCTTCCATATAGAGAAACTATGGCTTCCCAGCTCCAAAGAAGCCTCTCACAGGGTTCCTGGATTGGTGAGATGCAGCAGGCTTCAGACAAATCAGTAATAATCAGTGAAATTTTGGACCCAAGAACTAAAAATCTATTGTCCATGTCAAGGATCAGTGATTATGTTCTATCAAATGAGCTTGTCAGCATGGCATTGGCCATGGTTGCAGAGGATCGCCAGATAAATGCTGTATTAGAGGAGCTTTTTGCAGAGGAGGTAGTGTTTCTCGATTATTAAAATATTGAGAACGTTTGGGAGTACAAATATTTTAAGAGAAAAATAAGCTTACTAGAGTGTAATCACAAGCTAACATGTCCATGCTACTGCTTTATAGAAAAATTTAGGCTAGCTTGTCAATTGGCATTCTGCTATTCTGCATTCTTTAATTGATGCCATAAATTCATTAAAGATGTAGATATCATGTTAATTTGCATTATTGGGATAAGACCTCAGATGCTCTTCGCTTATAAAAAGATCTCCCAGTGGTTCAATTTTTAGGAGTGTTAAATATGTTTTTTTTTTTTTTGTGTGTGTGGGTAAGAATTGGTTAAAATATGATAATTTGTTTGAGAGACAAGTTCTGATTATTAATCACATGTATCGCTTATAGAACTCTTCTTCATCAGGGAAGTGAGTTGCAGATTCGGCAAGCAGATCTCTATCTTCGTGAAGGTGAGGAGTTAAGTTTTTATGAAATAATCTTACGAGCCCGACGGAGGAGAGAGATTGTGATCGGCTACCGTTCAGCTACTGCTGAAAGAGCAGTCATCAATCCACCTGCCAAAAGTGAGAAACAGAAGTGGTCACTGAAAGATGTTTTTGTAGTGATTGCAGAGAAGGAATGATAATCTTTATTATCTTCCAACGGATGAAGATATTCGATTGTGGAGTACCTGTCAAGATATGATTAGTTTAAGCATTGACTTTGAATTACTAAGCCACTTTAAATTTAAATTTATCTGCATTTGATGTGAGGACACAAGTTTATCAATGAAATTGTTTTGAAAGAAGATGGAAAAAGCAGAGTATACCTTCATTTTTTTGAGCAAAATAATCACCTCTGAGATATGAAGTACCACGTGAATCTAAGTTTAACTTTTCTTCTTCTGCCAATCCATCCATTATATAACCAATAAGGTTGTGGGAAATCATACTCATGTCATCACAGACATCTTGGATGCTAAGGTATATGTTCTTGTGTGTCCTTTTACAGGAATTGCAAGACGGTAAATCATGAAGGTTTCCAGGATCTATCATGCCACGCTGTCCAGTTACATTAATATGGATATCTTTTCCATTTGGCCTTTCATCTCGAGAATGTGCCAGTATCTCATGTTGGCCCTGGCTTACTCCCACAGAATGGTTGACTTCTCTATTAGACGTGTCATTAAGATTTCTTGCTTCTTGACATGATGAAAAACCAAAGGTCCCCCCATTACAAATAGGTGTTTCCACTTCTACTGGTAAATTCTCTCCACTACCTTCTTCCCAGTGATTCCAGTCAAAAGAACTTGACATGGTACTTGGTGAGTTTCTGAGTTTCAGTTGCTTATCAACATGATCAAGATCAGTAGCAACAGAAACATCAGCATAGTTGTCATGATCAAGGTCATCATCATCGCTTTCTCCTAGTTCTTCCATATATGCATCAGTATAATCTTCATCAAGCTCATGACCAGGAAGCAAATCCCAAACAACCTGTCTTGTTTGAGCACTTACATGTAGTATGCATTCAACCTCTTCTTCAATTTCCTCCTTCAAGAAGCAAACTCTAGGCATACTTCTAGAACTCCTGTTAATGATAGCAAGAGCTTCTGACAGACACTCGGGAATAACATCTAAGTCACTGATCTCAAAAAGATATTCAGTTAGCAATTTTTTAATTGCCGTCCTTAATTTTCCATTTGAGATATTAGCATTTGGGTCTAACAGACGCTGCAAGGTCTTAACTTCTGGAAATCTAACTTTTGTCTTGAGTAACCATATGGCCTTTGCTATCTCGTTCTGCATGATTTTTGTTTTTGGTGAGAACTGATTAAAATCTGTCAACGTGAAACTAGACCATCCTTCAGTTAGCTTTAGTGATAAGCTTGCTAGTGCAAGTGCTTTGGCCAAGGGTGTTTGAAGCTCGTCCCCCCTGCCAAGTTCAGATAGAAAATTCTTACTAGCTCTTCTCACTTTTCGAATAAGCTTTTCTCGGCTCCATTTATGTTTGGTTTGCTTTATATGCGGAATGCTAGCTGGGACACCTTTCAGCTTCCTCCGCATAGCATGCAAAGTTTCAGATGGCAAGTCCTCTAATCCTTCTAGTATGTTAACAGCAGCAATTTTGTCAGATTGAACTGTCAGAAAGCAATTCTCACGTAGATACCTTGGATTGTTGAGAAGTTGAGATAGAAGTGAAGATATTTCTATGTGGCCATAATCATGACTTTGATCCCAAAGGACCCTTGGAAGAGATTCTCTTATAACCATTTTCAACTTTTTACGAGTTTTTTCAAACTTCACTGAGCCTCTTGTAAGAAAAACAGCAAGAAGGTAGAGGCCCTTAGTGGTCAAAGTATTTAAGCAACTAAGAATGATTCTTTTCATATTAGTTCTGTCAGAAAGCTGCTTGGTCTCTTCATTAGTGTGATCTTTTCTTGCAAAAGTTCGTGCTGCAAAAGTGTCACCTACATAAACTTTTACTGACTCGCAGAATATCTGAAAAAAACAGAGCTACAACTATGAATACCAACTGGTAGGGCTAATCCTAGAGAGCTTCAGTTGAAAGGGAAAAAAAAAAAAAGAACTGCATACTTTTAGAACAATTTGTTATTTCTGAGTCAAAATGTTTACAAGTAGTAATAAAGCCATAAAGGCCTAAAACCTCGTTAAAATGAGACAAAGCTATGAATGAAAGATATTTGAATGTTAAAATAAAATGGAAATAAAATTTCAAATATCTGAAAATAATGCAAAATAGTAGAAACTTCTCCAAGTATACTTTTCTAGTTCATCAACAGTCATCATAGAAATCAATTAACATATAACTCTGATTATAAAATCAATCTGTCAAAGCAACTTACTAACATCATCTTCCCTAAGCAAAGACTCGGGCAGGGACCTATAGAGGCAACAAGAAACCCCAATTAGTATGATCATCAGAACAAAAGAACTGCCACCAAGTATATGCCTAATGCAACTTACTTGTCCTTGAAAAGCTCCTCCTGTTGAGATCTAGACAAAGGAAGTCCCAACAACCACCTGAACCAACTTATCAAACATTAGCAACTAAAATAACCAGCTGATATAATTCATTCAACAAGTCTTCTGTGATGTCTTTAGCTTCGGTCAAGAGAGGTCCCTAGAAGGGGTTCTAAAGCTAAAATTCGTCATCTTTAAAAGGTACAACGTATGAATTCAAATCGAACACACCCATAAACATATATCACATGCTCGATCTTCAAGAATATCAGGATCTCTAACAACGAAACCTGATGAACAAAAAAAGTTGAAAAAGCGAAGAGACAAGAAAACTAACCTTCTTTTAAGAATAAGGTGCTTCTCTTGGCCCTTAAGGTGTGCCAGTATGGATGCGCAGTCACTTTTACAAAATCCCAAGTGATCCTCCATTGCTTCAAATTAGGGTTTCTGATTTAGCGGGAGGCGTAAAAGAGGGATTAGGGTTTTGTCTGGTAATACCAACTAAAATTATAGCCGTTGTTTAAAGGGTTTCAGGAGTCGGTGGCTTAGCATTTATCTTGCACATTGGCTAATTATCTTTAATTAAGGGCCGTAAAAGTCTTTGTGTTTTATTTTTCGTTTTTAAATAAATAAATTTACGAATAAATTAACCAAATATCATATTACATATAAGAGACAAAGGTATTTTTGTTTTTAGGCTTTTATCGTTTATCTTTTCATTTCATTTTTCTTCTTTCGTTCGTTATATTGTGATCTATTTTTGTCTTGACTATTGTTATGACTTATTTTAGTGCAAAACTAACAAAACTATTTTTCTTATATTTTTAGGTTAAAATTATGTCAGAGAATATGAAATTATCGTAAAAAGATTCAATAAACTTAACTTCCTCTATTCATGGTAAGTCTAATTCAGTATGAAATTGTTTTTCTGTTGCTCAAGCATATGATGGGAATATCTAATATAATTGTATATTTTGCAATAAAATATTTAAGGAGAGTAAAATTTATGAAATGAAAGAACATCTTGTTGGTGTTAATGATAATATTGCTTTTTGCAAAAAAAAGTATCATTTGTAATGTTATGAATACCGTATCGGACTCGGTACCAGATTAAGTTCTGAAACGGAACTGTATCGGTACCAGTTGGTACCGGGTACCGTTTCGATTTTTTTTAAAATTTATGAAACAGTCCCTAAAATTTTTAAAAATTGCAACTGTATACTTTACTAGTTTACTGTTTACATAAACCATGCTTTCAAAAATCTTAATAATAAATAATAATGACACCCGTACCGGTACCGATTTTCGGCCAGAATGGTACTGGCTGGTACGGTACAAAATTTATAATACTGATCATTTGATGTACATTAAAAGATTGGAAATTATTTGTAGCAATAAGTAAAAAAAATAAAAATAAAAATAAAAATGCTCATGATATATCTTTTCGAGATGATGAAGCACTACAAGAATTAGATAGAGGAAAAAGGAGAACTACTATGTCTTACTCTGTCCAAGTTATCGTGTAGAGTAAGACGACGTCGTTTTTGCGGTAAGAATTCAAACCAGGCTGGCATGATTATAGAAGAGTACAGATCAAGTCATCAAACTAAAAACGGTGCGCCGCCTACCAGCTTACCGTGGAGAAAGAAATTAAAACAGAGTCATGGTTAATATATTATTATTTATGTTCAGATCGACTGTACAGTACTATTATTAAAACTTGGCTTGTCTGTATGTACAGGACTATTATTCAAACATGTTCATTGTATTTCTGATTCTTATTAATTTTGTTGTTGATATTAAGTGTAACTTTATTTATCAACCATCATATATTAATAATAATTATAAATTTATGATAATGATAATTATTAATTAATAAATTATATTTCCATTATAATTTTATTAATCCTTTTGTTATATTTATTATAACAATAAATAATGAAATTTGTTATAATATGTAATTTGCTTCTATTTATTATGAACTTTATTATTCTGATTATATTTAAAATAACCAGAAGCAATATTAAATATTTTTATTTTTATTTTCCGACTTGAATGGCATATACCTATTAGTAAAAATCTTATTAATAATTTAAAATATATTTGTTATTCATTAGTATTATTGTTATTGTTATTATTATTAAAATAAATGCATATATCTTAATTTCTACTATTATTATAAAATTGCTTATTATAATCAATTTTCAATGAATTATTATTAAATATAGTATTCTTATAAATATAATTATTCTTAGAATTTTTATGTTTTCCGACTTTAGCTAATGTACTTATTATTATAAATTATATATATAATTTTATTGTAATTTATATTAATTTTAGGATTATTCTTATTATTAAACAAACTTATTATCTAAATCTTAATAATAATAATAATAATTATATTCGATATGATTATTAATTTAATAAAATAGATTAACTTCTATTATTATTATTATTACCATTATTATTATTTAAATTTTTATTATGAAATTTGTTCAATATATTATTGTTAGTATTATTATTATAAGATAGAATTTTTAAATAAATTCATTATATTAATTTCTGTTATTATCCAAATCTTATGATTATTATTATTATTATTATTGTTATTATTATTGTTATTATTAGTATTATTATCTTGTTATAATTAATTTAATTTTAATAAAATTATTTAATTTAAAATTATTATTATTATTATTATTATTATTATTATTATATTCAATAAGATATTTTAATGAATTCATAATATTAATTTTTACTATTATAAGTATATTTTCTATTATTATTATTATTATTATTATTATTATTATTATTATTATTATTATTGTTGTTGTTGTTGTTGTTGTTGTTGTT
>JANZLC010000001.1:19959692-19995464 GCA_026413385.1 Erythroxylum gracilipes
AGACCCATCCTTGTTTCTGACTTCACAAGAATTTTGATTGAAAGACACTTCAAAACCAGAATCACATAGTTGACTGACACTAATCAAATTGTGTTTTAGACAATCAACTAGCAGTATATTGTCAATACATGCAAAGGAATCTTTATCGATTTTACCGATTCCGATTATCTTGCCCTGCTGGTTATCTCCAAAAGTTACCGATCCTCCCTTCTTATACTGAAGATCTAGGAACATAGACTTTCTTCCCGTCGTGTGTCTCCAAGCATCCATTGTCTAAGTACCAATGGTGCTTGCTACCTCTTCCAAGGAAGGATATTCGCAAGAGATATTATATGTTTTTTAGGTACCCAAATTTTTTTGGGTCCTTTGGGGTTAGTTCTTACATATGTCATAGTATGATAATGATGCAACTGATGAGATTTTTAATGAAAATGTGACTGATGAAACTTCTTTTTATGAGAAATTGACTTCTTTTTCTGCTGAGTATGATTCTTAGTAAACCCTAATCCAGTTTTATCACTAGGGTGTCTATACTTTCCTAACAAGTCGTTCATTTTCCTTGTACTCTTAGTAAAAGTTGCTAGATCAGCTGAAAGGCTGTTAATCCTTAACTTTAGCTTATTGATCTCTTCAGATCTATCTACAACTCTCTTTTCCTTTATCTCGTCCACTTGCTTCTTTAAACAAACGTTCTCTCTTTCTAACTCTTGTGTATGTTTTAGACTTTCTACGTACTTTTTCTTTAACAGTTTATATTGTTTCTAAATCGCATGAGAATCCTCTAGTAGTTCTGAGTATGCATCTTGTAAATCATTAAATTTCGAAGTTACCTCCTCATCACTTTCTTCTTTGACTACTAGGCATATATTCGCTTGTTCTGATGTCTCTAAGTCAGTATCTGATTCGGACGAATCGAGATCTTCCCAGGTTACCATCATGCCTTTCTCGCCTTCTCTACTCTTCTTTGGCTTTCTTTTCAGTAATGGACATTCTGACTTGTAATGTCCCAGTTTATTACACTCATAGCATATGACGGATGTCTTCTCAATCTTCCCATCATCTTTGCTATTCTTCTTGAATGATGGATTTCCTTTAGCTTTTTTCTTCCACATACGTCTGATCTTTCTTGAGATGAAAGATAACTTATCATCTTCATTGCTCGAATCCTGATCTGATTCACTGGAATCGTCATTCTTGGATTCTTCAATCTTCAGTGCTTTTGATGATGAATTCCTTTTTCTTTGAATCTTATGATTCTTCTGTCCGGCCTTCAGTGCTATCAACTTGTCCCGTCTGGGCTTGTCTTCAGAATCGAGCTCAAGTTCATGTATTTTTAGAGATCCAAGCAATTCATCAAGCTTTAGCACGCTTAAATCCTTGGCTTCTTATACAGCTGTAACTTTCAGTCTCCATCTTTTTGGTAGACTTCTTAAGATCTTACGAACATGATCTTGATTATCGTAAGTTCTTCCAAGAGCTTTAAGTCCATTGATGATTGTTTGAAATCTTCCAAACATCTGATCAATAGATTCTTCGTCTTTCATTTTGAACAGCTCGTACTGATGCACAAGAATGCTTATCTTGGACTCCTTAACTTGATTTGTACCTTCGTGTGCGATGGATAACGTATCCCACATCTCCTTCGCAGTATTGCATCTGTGGACTTTGTCGTACTCACTTCTGCTTAAGGCACAACTCAAAAAGAACTTTGCCTTCAAGTTTAGTTGAAATCTCGCCTTCTGATCAACAGACCATCTGATTCATGGAATAGGATTTCCTTCTTCATCTACCGGTGTGTACGGTTCATTTTCTATTATGTCCCAAAGGTCAATATGAGGAGATTCGATAAAAAGCCGCATTCTATCTTTCCAGTAGTGATAGTCTTCTCCGTTAAATGCAAGAGGTCTAGTGACTGAGGCACCTTCAGCTATGTATATATGTGATTCCGCCATGAATCTTTATCCACACTTTGTTACAGTGATCCTTGGACACCAAGCTCTGATACCAATTAAAGTGAATCACACGTTAATAAAGACTTAATAATCGATATACAAATGCACAAGAAGGGGGGTTAAATTGTGTATTCTTTTTCACTGATCCCCTTTTTAACAATTTCTTTGAAAGAAACTTGTTCTTCTCACAAACTATTGAAAAACAATATTGTAAGATATTTTCTGAATTCTCGTATGAAAATAGTAAGATTGAAAATTCAAAGTTAAGAAAAAGTTAAGAGTTGAGAGTTGAGAGAGAGTGTTGACACAGCTGATTTATACTGGTTCACCCCAAACCGTGGGCTACGTCTAGTCCTTAGAGATCTTTATGAGATTTCACTATCTTGCACAACGTTACAAGTATTCTTTGATACCGAGCCTCTTCAGGTCTCTTACAACAAGTATTCTTTCATACTTAGGCTCTTCAAGCTATCTGTTATTCTTTCAACTGAAAGAGTTTTTGAGCTTTTGTTACAGAAAGTGATCGCTCTAGTTTTTCGCACAGTAATATTTCTTAACTCGCTAAGCTTCATTTTTAAAATCTCTAACTTCTGTAGTATTCGACTCCGACTCGTATTTATAGCCTTCGTCTTCAACTGCTTCTTGATAACTGCTTCTTTCTTCTTGTTTCTTAATCTTTCAAGAATCAGTTATTCAGTTGAGTTCTGTCACTAACTCAAGCTGATTATTAAACCGACGTGGTATCGGTTCTTCCGTCTCACTTCCTTCCGTCTGATTTTTGTTTTGCGCGTATTTCGTCTAACTTTTGGTTTGCGCCTTCCGTCTCACTTCCTTCCATCTGATTTTTGTTTTGCTCGTCTTCCGTTTGTCTTTTGGTTTGCGCCTTCCGTCTCACTTTTAGTTTATGCCTTTCGTCTGTCTTTTGGTTTGTGCCTTCCATCTATTTTTCTATCATCTGACTTTTGTCTTCGCGCTACCGTCTAATTTTTGGCTTCACACTTCCGTCTGATTATTGCTTTGCTCCTTCCGTCTGATATTCTTCTGCTTCCGTCTTACTTTCTTCTTTCATTATTATTTGTTCTTCATCAAAATCATTTACGTCAAGTCATTTTGACTTAACAATCTCCCCCTTTTTGATGATAACAAATAATCATATTAGTAAGAAACATAATCATGTACATATTATATACACTGGAACATATTGGTAAGAATCTTCAATTGCTTCTTGATAACTACTTCTTTCTTCTTGTTTTTTGATCTTTCAAGAATCAGTTATTCAGTTGAGTTCTGTAACTAACTTAAGCTGATTATTAAACTGACGTGGTATCGGTTCTTCCGTCTCACTTCCTTCAGTTAGATTATTGCTTTGCTCCTTCCGTCTAATATTCGTCTGCTTCCATCTTACTTTCTTGTTTCATTATTATTTGTTCTTTATCAAAATCACTTACATAAAGTCATTTTGACTTAACATGAATATTATATATCTTAGTATTTTATTGAATATTCTTATAGAAATTTAGATTTTAGATATTAAATTCTACAAAAATTAAGTTTATAACTCTAATAAAAAATATAGAACATATAATAATAATAATAATAATAATAATAATAATAATAATAATAATAGGAACAATAACAACAACAACAATAATAATAATAATAACAACAATAATAATAAATATGTTAACTTCAACTTAATAGTTATCAACTTGAATATGTTTAAGGACAAATATAAAAAATCACATACATGAAGTATTTAACTTAATAAATAAAGAAAAAAATTTCTTCATTATGTATGACTTAAATATGACATTAGTCATTTAGTATTTTTAAAATAAATGAGTTTGGCCATTCACTTAACAAATATATTAAGTATTGAGGACTAAAAAATGTCAAGTTATGTCTAGCAGAAAATTTTTCTTCCCTTTCCCAATTTACAAAACAAAGCTTAACTTTAAATACTTATTAAGACATTAGAGAGATACTTTGTTGATGTTTAAGATTAAATTGTTAAACATTTAACTAATTCATTTCAATTTGAATAATATATTGTTAAATATAAATATATACCAACAATTACAAGTTTCATTTTTCAAACTCAAAATTTCCAATCTATTTATTTTCTTCTTCAATTTCCAATGCCTAAATTACATTCATATTGAGCCAACTTACTCACACATTTCTAACTTTCAAACTTAAATTTTCTCAAATATCAACGCACAATCAATTTTAACAATTCCAACTTTCAAACCATTCATAAATTCCATGACACAACACAACCAAAACATCATGCAAATGCAATTCAGGAGTAGAAAAAGGCAAATCAAAGAGCACAAAAAAATCAAAAATTGCAATTTGGTTCAGTGGTCGAGTCAGGTAGGATTTTTTAGAATGGGTTGGGTCAAAAAACCATATCTAAAATTTCTGGTTTCAATAATAAGCAAGCAGCAACCAGTGATGGTGGAGGAGAGCAGGGGCTAGGTGCGGTAGAGAGGGAGAGTAGCAGGCGGAGGCACGGTGGAGAGGGAGATCAGCAGGCGGGGGAGGAGCGGTGGAGAGGACGGGCAACAGGCGGAGGCGCAGTGGAGAGGGAGAGCAGCAGGCGGGGGAGGCGCGGTGGAGAGGGAGATCAGCAGGCGTGAGAAGACAACAGTGAATGGAGAATCGTTGGGAGGATTTAGAAAAAATAATTTTAGAGTAAGAGAGGTCCGCTGGTGGGCAAATTTAGCATATAGGTTTGGGGTAATCAGCTGATTACCCCAAACGCTGCTTACAAACAGCTTATTATTTTTAGCTGGTTGGGTTGAATCAACCAACCCAACCAGCCAACAACCAAACAAATTTAACAACTGTTAGATGAAGTCAAACAACTAATTTTGGTCAATCAGCTCATTTTTAGTTGATCAGTTGCCAACCAAACAAGGCCAATATGTTTAAGTTCTTTGCTTCTTAGATTGCCATCAAATTAGCTTCCCATGTCTTTGGAAGAGACCTAAGTAATTTCCTCACCATTTAAATATTTGTATATACTTTGCCTAGGCCTTTAAGAGCATTGATAATGTAAATAAATTTAGTGTATCTACTAAAACGCTTTCATTATATTTTAATTGAAATCTTTCAAATTAATGTGTTACCATGCTCACTTTGCTATCCTTAACTTGATTCATGTCCTTATAAATAACTTCTAATGTATTTCAAATTTCATAAGTTATTTTAGACATAGAGACTCTATTAAATTCATTTTTTCTTAATCTGCAAAATAAAATGTGAATAGCCTTTTGCAACTTAAAATGGAACTTGATCAATTTTAAATAGAATGATGAAATGAAATGACAATTTATTAAAGCTTAATAAAAAAGAATAAAGAAAAGAGTGTAAGAAAGAGAAAACAATAAAGTAAAGAGAGTAAGAAAGAGAAATTGCAAACTAAATTTATAATCGTTTAACGAATAATCTTTGCCTATATTCACTAATTATGTTCTTGTTGTAGATTTTTCTAATGGTCAGAAAAAAAAGACTCTAAGAAGAATAAGAACAAGAAATAAAAGGCTTATGTTAAAGTAGCAAAGACAACTAATAGTGTTAAAAAGAAAAATGATAAGGGCACAAGTTTTTATTATAGAAACAGTGGATACTGCATGAGGAAATGTAAGGTCTATCTTAGTAGCATAAAAGATAAAAATCTTAATTAAGCTTCATCCTCGTGTATGTTTATGATTGAGATCAACTTTTACTTATATTCCAAATCTTAGGTATTAGATATTGAATATGGTTCTCACATTTGTAATACAATACAGGTGTTAACAATGAGTAGATTGTTAAGGAAAGACAAAGTGGACATGTGAGTTACTAATGGAGTAAGAGTTATTATATTAGCTATTGGAACTTATAGTTTAACTTTGCATTATGACCTTATGCTATAACTAAATAATAATTATTATATTCTAGTTAGAAACATTATTTTCTTCTTATAATTAACATCACTAAAAGTTAACTATTGATCTCTATTGTTTAAATTAAGTTAGTTTAATAACTATCCAACACCTAAAGGTTTAAGCTCTTAGTGCCATTTTAAAAATAATTAGGGATCCACATTATAACCATAAGATTTATATATAGATATTGCATTCTTCTATTTAACTTTATTCATGAGAAAATTGGAAATTTGAAAAATATAGCTCTATCTTTTAAAGGGAGACTTTAATTAATAATTTAAGGCGTAAAAAACCTCTATGTTTGATGGAGTTCACATTTATTCCTTCCTCAAAATCTGGTAAATGCTACAAACAAAATCCTTAAGAACTTATAGATTGGTGAGATAAAATCTATAAAAGAAACCAATAAAGTCATATTTGCCAAAAGAATATGGAAGTTTTTACAGAACAAAAGTCCTTGTGGTTTAAATAGATGCACATTGAATTTCTCTCCTTTTGGAATATGAAAAGCATACCCACTAACTCTTTTCCATTAACCAAATGTTGAAGATGAGAAATTCCACTGACAAGGAAATAAAAATTTAGATTCAGAATAGGGAATCAATAAGCTTTTGGTTTGATAATTTCTTTTTATTTGCTCCCTGAATTTAATATGCTTAAAAATTATATTCCAAATTACGTCAGGGTCAAAGAAGTTATTAAAGAATGGCATTGTGACCACAGCAGCTTCTTAACCATTATAGTATATATACCTAACTATAATTTAAACCTTAGTAGAGAGGATACTATCATTTAGATGAGACATAAATTGAGAAGATTCACAAACGTCTCTTGCCTAACTCTTTTCAAGGATGCTAAGCAAATTATTTCTTGGAGAAATTCTATTTAGTTCAATAAAAACTTACTAAAAACTTTATTCACACTTTGGTTAGCAATTAAGTAAAGGCTCAAAATTATAGACAAAATTAAATGGGATAACTCTAGTAAAATGTATTGTAAACTTTATACATAAATGTTTGAGAATACGAATCCTATCTTATTCAAATGTAGTTATCTTAATATTATATGGAATCTGATCTTAAGGTTAAGTAGATTATATTGTCAAGTTGAGAGCCAACCTCAAATTGTGAGCTAGTCTTTTGGAGTTAAATTTCAAAGCAAAAGTGATACCATAATCTTCAAATTGGCGTTGATTTGCTATGCCTATATAGTTTGGAGAGAAAGAAACATAATAGCTTTCTAAAATGTTGAAAAGGTATCCAAATCCTAAGTAGATTCATTATCAACTAGATCAAGTGGATAATTATTGCGAAGGAGTTACACTTAGACTGTAGTAACAATATGAAAGCAAGATGGAACTTGCCACAAACGTCTTCATATAAAGGGTAACTAACTACTAGCTCTTATTTGCTCGAACTCCTCGAATGTTGCTCTATCTCAACCCTCCATAAGATACAATTTGGAAGTTTATAAATAGAAAATGACCAAACTATCCTTTAGTAAAAAAGGAGAATGTGCCAATAAGTAATTAGATCTTATACATTTAGATGTATATAACCCTATATTTACACGCATTAGAGGTAGATGCACGGATTTAATAGGTGATCATTCTAGATATAGTTATGTATATTTAATGAAACAAAAGTTTGAATTATTTAAAGCAAAAATTATACTTGATGTTGAGAAATAAATTGGTATAAAGATGAAGGCATTTAGACCTGTCAGATAGTAGGTACTTAGATTATGAGTTTCTTTGTTATTTAAAAGATAATGAGATTTTCTCATAGTAGACTCTACCAATCAGTCGGATCAAGCTGAGCTTGGACCCTACGCGAAGCTTAATTGGACTTAGACAACCTTTTTTTAATTTAAAATTTAGGAAATGACATATAGTTAGAAAACTTAAAAAAAAAGGTTTGAACTTAGCTTGAAGCTCAAAATTTTCAAGAAAAATTCTGAACCCAACCCTAAGTCATGTCAAACTTAATCAAGCACTTTGAGTTCAGGTATGGTAGGACTTGGTTGATTTGCTAAGTTTAATAATAAGAATAATGTAGGTCCATATAAATATAACGAAAAGAGTTCATGCCAAGTTACACAACAAAGCAATAATGGATATGAAACAAAAATACTTATAGTTAAAAGTTTTATATTTATATTGTATATATAAAATTGGATGCATATCAAATATAAGTGAAATAAAAAAAGAAAAAAATGAAAAACTCGAAACTTTATTTAATGATATATTCGTTTAAATTGTATTGACCTAAGGAAAGTCTCATTATCATTATTATTCAAATTCATTGCATCAAATTATATGTCAATATTTTTTTATCGCAGATTATTTTTCAAGTTATTCTTATCTTTAAAACTTGATTTCTCCTTAACTTAATGTACTAAAAAATTGATATGATTAAAGTAAATTAGACTTATAGAATTACTTGTTATATTGAAAGTCATAATAAACAAATAAAATCAAATTATTAAAAAATTATGAGAAATTATATTTAAGGTAATTTGAAATTTACCTGGTATTGCATGTTTCACTATAAGCACCAATATTTACTAATACTAATACCGAGAACTAGATCTAATATAATACTCATAACATTGTTACTAACCGTGTATGTATAATTGAAATTTTGCCTTTGAAGTACAAATCAAGATCAATTAAGCAAATCGACGGAGCAAAGCAAACGGATGAATGTAGCATGATGAATAATAGACGTGGAAATTGAAATTATCAACGACATGTTATTACCGCAAAATCGATGTGGAAAGAGATCTTTTCAATTTATTTCATTGTCTTCGTGTTTCACGATATTTAGTTTATTTTGTATATAATAATATTAATTTTCTGATTTAAGCTTTACATTCTGACCGATTTTCTTCAGTCTTCCGTATCGTACTCGCTTCCTCCCTCAACTTGGCATCTTTTTCTCTCAGGTGACCTTTCTCTCTCTTATTAATATATACGTATAGCACAATTCAATTCTCTTGTTCTTCAATTCCAATCCTATGTTCATTGCTGTGCATCTAATTGTTGTCCTTGGATTCATTTTTGCAAATTTTATTTTGGTTTGAAGAAAGTTTTATGTTTTTCTTTTCTTCTGATAATAAAAATTGGATCTTGGCAGAAATGAGGTTTTGAATATTGTAAGTTTCTTGAAACCCTTTTCGCTTCTTCGTTTGATAAGAAGAATAAAAAGTTGGGCCACTTTTAGAATTACAATTAGTGCCAGTATCATCGAAACTTTTATTTCGATATTTTGGATCTCGTATTTCAGTATCTTATGAAAAGCATGAACATGTTTGCGGGGCTTGTGTTTGCTTCTGCATATGTGCGAATGTGAAGAGAATATGGGAAAACAGAAACTTTGATAGAAAAAAGGAGCTACTGAATTGTGCTTGAACAAAATGTATATTAGAATAATCTCATTCGGTCGCCAGATTGCATTTTGTTTGCCCTCTAAAGGTTGTGATTGCCAAATCACGAAGTTGGTATACATGTTTACATATATGCATCTGCGTTGTTAGATTTGTTTCTAGAGTTGCTTCTGATTTCTTCCCCACTTATGCTCTCTCTTTTCATTCCGTTGCTCAGATTCAGATTTTGGTTTCTGTACTTCACAGAACATAAAACTCAAGGAATTAAGAGATCTCTAATAATCCACTACTTCTAGCTCGCATGGAATCACCAGGTAAATTTGTGTGCTTCTGGATTTAGTTTCTTTCTTTTCCCCTTTTTGGATTGAGATGCCTTTGGTATCAATTTTACTATCACTTCAAGTTTTTATGGCAAATATGCACATTGTGTCCCTCTGCTATGTCTACTGGGTGCTGTTCAATAAAACATTTCAATTTGTTTTGGTTCGATTTGGGTGGAAAAAGATCTTTGCTTTTCTTCTATAATGCTATTTTTAACCATGCATTAATTTTACAGTTTGTTTTAATTGCAGTTGGTGGTTCAAGAAATACGTCTGTTGTTGTTGCAACACTTGATACTGGTGAAGTCTATGTTATTGTCAGCTTATTTTCCAGGGCTGACACTCAAGTGCTATATATTGATCCAACAACAGGCACTCTTCGCTATAGTGGGAAGTGGGGTTTAGATGTTTTTAAATCTGAAGATGAAGCTTTAGATTTCATCACAGGTGGATCACGCTGGTATTGCAGGAGTAAGGTTTACGCAAGGGCAATCTTAGGTTATGCTGCCCTAGGCAGTTATGGCCTGCTGCTTGTGGCCACAAAGTTAACAAAAAGCATCCTAAATTTGCCTGGCGGAGGATGTGTATTTACAGTCACAGAGAGCCAATGGATTAAAATATCACTCCAAATTCCTCAGCAGCAGGGTAAAGGAGAAGTAAAGAATGTTCAAGAGTTAACTGAACTTGACATTGATGGGAAGCACTATTTTTGTGAGACAAGAGACATCACTAGACCTTTCCCAAGCCGTATGCCCTTGGAAAATCCTGATGATGAATTTGTCTGGAATGGATGGTTTTCCACACCTTTCAAAAACGTTGGGCTTCCACAGCATTGTGTTACACTTCTGCAGGTAGCGTCATTTATGTTTCTTGAGATTGATGCTAATTGATTTCTCATGAGTTTTTCTTCAATATTCTGCTCTAATAACTGATTGTTTCTAACTGCAAATTGGCATGTATGACTCTGTCTTATCTGAGCTCATTGCTTGGTTGTTAGTGTGCAGTCAATGCCGAAGTAGTTGTAACATGTTAATAACTAAAATGGTTTACATGTAATTGGCTTCTTGTTCTTTTGGTTGTTACTTTGGAATTGGAGAATTGAGGATTGGAAATAAATTGGTTTACAAGTTTATTGGTTTTTATTTAACTACATTTCAGAGAAATAAAAATGATGTCATAATTGCTGCGTTCTGTGTGGGTTATGATATCCATTTTTCAGTATTGCAAGTTGTAGGTTGCAATTTGGTTAACCATCATGTTGCACAGGCCATATTTATATCGTTCTACTCTTAATGTCATCTATCCCTCCGTCATACATTTTCTAACTGTTTAAACTGGATTGGCATATACCTACTGTAACTAAAAATTATCAGGCCTTTTATCTGTCCATCTTTCACATATCCCTTAGGAAGCCATTTTGTTTCTTCAGCATAGTCTTTAATTTATAATTTGAGACAGCCTGCATTATATTTATTTGTGATTTCAGGAAAGCTTATTACCCAGATTCTGATGACAATATTCATTTCATTTATTCTTAGCTTATTCTTGTTGTCTACAATAGCTTCTCTAATCTTCTGTTTAAGCCGTGACTGCTTCTTCATAGTTGTTTTCCTGGTGCATGTTCTTTAATTCCTTGTATTTTAGTCATGCATCTCCTCCTAATTTTTCCTATTAATCATTCTGTAGCAATACAAAATATTTCTAGTTCTGGAAGGGGAATAATATAGTTGGTAAGATATAACATTTACGTGTTGATACTGTTTGCTTGATATTAATGTATAGGGCTTTGCAGAATGTCGAAGCTTTGGAAGCTTGGGTCAGTTAGAAGGAGTAGTTGCTCTTATAGCTCGTCGTAGTCGGCTTCATCCTGGTACTCGATACTTGGCTAGGGGTTTAAATTCATGCTTCAGCACTGGTAGGTTGTTACTGTTATCAACTCTTGATTCACATATTATTATCCATATAAGGCATTTTCATGTTCTGCTGTGCTTTCTCTGCTTCTTTCTCTAACATCCTCAAAAGTTCTATATTGTTTTGAACATTTTCAACTTTAAAGCATGCAGTGGGTGTTTGTAAAAGAATGATAATGGATTATAGTATCTTGTATATTGTTGAAACTGCCCCATGCCTTTCTTCGACCTCTTTTCACCAAACTTCCATTGACAATTTCCTCTTTATTATGTCTTTGATATACATATTCTACATTGCCTATTTGATTGCTTGGTCCATATAACTTGCTTTCTGGCTTAGACTGAACTGGTGAAAATTTTGTGACAACAGGAAATGAAGTAGAGTGTGAGCAACTTGTATGGGTACCAAAAAGGACTGTTCAGAGTATTCCTTTCAACACGTATGTTTGGCGACGGGGCACAATCCCAATCTGGTGGGGTGCAGAGTTAAAAATTACTGCTAAGGAAGCAGAAATTTATGTTTCAGATCGTGACCCATATAAAGGAAGCTCAGAATACTATCAAAGGTTGAGTAAAAGATATGATGCTCGAAATTTGAATGTAGCTGTTGTGGAAGATCAGAGGAAAAAAACTGTTGTTCCAATTGTTTGCGTCAATTTACTTAGGAATGAAGACGGGAAGTCAGAATGTCTTTTAGTTCAGCATTTTGAGAAATCCTTGAACTATATAAGATCAACTGGAAAACTTCCTTACACACGGATACATCTAATAAATTATGATTGGCACGCTAGCATAAAACTGAAAGGTGAGCCACAAACAATTGAGGGTCTTTGGAGACTTTTAAGAGTACCAACTTTAGCTATCGATATATCTGAAGGGGATTATCTACCTTCACGGCAACGACTTAAGGATTGCAGAGGTGAAATCATCCATAATGATGATTTTGCAGGTGCTTTCTGCTTAAGATCACGTCAAAATGGAGTCATACGCTTTAACTGTGCAGATTCCTTGGATAGAACTAATGCTGCTAGTTACTTTGGCTCCCTCCAAGTGTTTGTGGAACAGTGCAGGAGATTGGCCATATCACTTGATAGTGATATCGCATTTGGTTACCAGTCAGTTAATAGCTCTGGTGGATATACTGCTCCATTGCCACCGGGATGGGAGAAACGTTCAGATGCTGTAACAGGAAAAACATATTACATTGATCACAATACTCGGACTACCACATGGGATCATCCATGTCCAGATAAACCCTGGAAGAGATTTGATATGACATTTGAGGATTTTAAGGCTTCAACTATCTTATCTCCTGTATCTCAACTAGCTGATCTCTTTCTTCTTGCTGGTGATATCCATGCAACACTTTACACTGGTTCCAAAGCTATGCATAGCCAAATTCTCAGCATTTTCAATGAAGAAGCTGGAAAGTTTAAGCAGTTTTCTGCTGCGCAGAACATGAAAATTACTCTACAGAGGAGATACAAAAATGCAGTTGTGGATAGTTCTCGTCAGAAGCAGCTGGAGATGTTTCTTGGAGTGAGGCTGTTCAAGCATCTGCCATCAGTTGCAGTTCAACCTTTAAATGTATGCTTTTGGGTGATTTGTATTTTGATCCTGGACTTATCTATGAGAAACATTATAAGAATTGGTAATGATTAAAGAATTATGAGAAAAATAAGGTGGTTTCAAGAATAAGTTTCGGAGTTTTGAAATAATGCTTTGATTTAAAGAGATAAGATACAGTACAGGACATGACATGACATTGGTATGATAAAGATGAAAGAAAGAAGAAGAAATTATTAGTTTAATGAGGGAGAAACTGGGATTTTAAGGGAACTTTGCAGAGGCCTTGCCTTCTTTGGTGAAGTCCATCCAAGGCTTATCCATAGTTTAATGGAGTTAAGGATTAAAGGACTGCCTATCTATCATCTAAATAGATTCTATGTTGTTCGCATGATGATCTCTTTTTGACATTGGAGTAGATGCAATAAGTTTACTAGTTCAGAGCTGTTATGAAAATATCAGAATTTATAGAAAGAGTACTTTTCCACTTAGAGGACAGGTTTAGGTCACACTAACTTGATACGTGATGTGTTATGTGATCACTTATTTGTTACAGGTACCCTCTCGACCATTTGGATTCTTTCTTAAGCCAGTCACCAACATGTTTCCTAATATTAGTGGGAGATCCAATCTTTTGAGTTTCAAAGGGAAAGAATTAACATGGGTAAATCTTTATCTTTAATCTTGTCTCTGTGTTTCAGTTACAATTATAGATCATATAGCCATCACAAATAGTTCATTGATTTAACTCTTTGATCGTTTTTCTAACAGGTTTGCTTGCAAGGTGCAGATGTGGTTGAGATTTATGTATATCTAGGTGAGCCTTGCCATGTCTGTCAGCTTCTTCTGACAGTTTCTCACGGGGCAGATGATTCAACTTATCCATCAACAGTTGATGTGAGGACTGGGCGTCACCTAGACGGACTTAAACTGGTTGTCGAGGTGTGATATTGTTTCATTTATACATCTTGCTTCTTAATTATGTCTTCATGGCATGCTAAAATTACTCTCATGTGAATTAATATAATATGCATACTCGTCAAGCAACATATGCCCTTTTTCCTTGCATACCCTTCTTTGGTTGGCTGGCAATTGAATTATCAGTTCAATTTTCCTTAAATGACATTTAATGATATTTATCTTCTCTTTTCCTAGTCATTGGATGTGATGGTATTGAAAGGCAAACCTTGAAAATATTTGGGTCCTTATCTTTATTATAAAGTTTTGCATCGCTCTAGTTATTGCAGAGTGAACTTAATTCTTCATTTCGGTTTCTTGTTTCTTTAAATAGTGACCTTGACCAATGTGGAATCAGTTTCCTTTGGACGAATGTATTTGAAAGAGGCAGAGATATAAGTGGGGGAGTGTCATGAATAAGCTTAAAAAGGGCAAAGGAAGGAGGAAAAAGAAACATGGTAGAAAGAAAATTGCAAGATTTAACGACCTAGATTCTATGATGAAAATGGATTTGAAGGCTTAGAGTATTTATGGCTAGGTTCTAGGGAAAGGTGATGGTATCTTCTGTGGATGAAGGACTAGTTGTTCTGGGAGTTCTTATGGTTGTTTTGGGAAATCCCAATGCATTGTGCGAGTCTATGTAGAATGTCTGGTATCATCACTTGTGAATTGATGACTCATATATTGAATTATGATTAAGTAGAAGAAAATGGAATAACTTACATACAATAATGGTTAAATACAATACTGCAGACCTTAATTTTTATGCACAAGTACAAACAGAATTTTCAAAACACTGTATTTTAACTTTAGATTTTTTTTTTCAGGCTGCTTCAATACCTCAATGTGTAACTGGGACAAACCTTGTGATACCCTTGCCAGGACCAATCAGTGCTGAAGACATGGCTATCACTGGTGCTGGTGCACGGCTTCATGCTCAGGATACATCTACCATTCCCTTGTTATATGAGTTTGAAGAGCTAGAAGGAGATATTGATTTCTTAACTCGAGTAGTGGCTATTACATTTTATCCTAGTAATCCTGGAAAAGCTCCTATGACTCTTGGCCAGGTAATCACCATAAATTGACTATGTGCTACATCATAATTTTGCTTTTATTGCCTTCTTCATATTGGTTGTCTGAGCAAGCGTTGGAATACTATGTATGAACTTTGATTGGAAGTGCTTTTCTTTATTTTTTTTAATTCAGTTAAATGGGCCTTGGAAGTGGTCAATTTTAAGTGTCTGTGGTGAAGAATATGGGCTTATATACCATGCCAAGAAGTGAAGGGGGTTGCATTTGTTTATTCAGGGAGATCATTTGACTCTTTAGTTGAGGCAAAAAGGATATTCTACCATAATGGGATGGAACTGCTACAGAATTAAGAATTCAATAATGTGAAAGTTGGTGAAGGCTGGGACTGTTGACTGGGGGGGCATGCTTTCTACATATAAACAGTGAAGATGAATGAAAAAGTATCTAATATTCATTATAATATGTGAAACCACCAAAATTACAGATCAAGCTTGGACATGGAGGTAGCACAGCCCGAAATCTATAACTAGTCACAACATTTTGAACATCACTAGAAAGCCTATGCTTTTACCAAATGCTTTGACCTTAAGCATCCTTTGAGAAACCAGTAAAACCAATTTTTGGAGATCTTGATTATCTGGAAATATCCATGGTCCTGTTGTTTCAGAGCCTTCTCAAATGAAATTATCCTTATCCAACATTCAAATTCCAAAGATATTAACATCCTCCAAGAAACATTGGTATTTGTAGTAAAACCAACAAAATTCCCTCAAATATACCATGCTTTGAACAATGATTTCCATATCAATTTAAATCTTGGAAATAGAAGGAGCTCCTACAGATTAGAGCTGTGGTACAGGGATTGAATAAGGAAAAAAATAATTATACTGGAAGCAGGCCTTGCTTAATCAGATCGCATATAACTTTTTTTTCTTGTTGAGCTACTTGATGTAGAAGCTAGACTGTCATCTGTTAGAAACTTTTGCATACCTTATCATGGACTAACATGTTTCTGTCACAAGTTTTAATATCACTTACCGCTAAAGAAAAAAGTTTTAGCTATTTGGTGCTTCATCATAGGCTTCTATTGTTAACCACAGATTCATGTATGCAAACATTTGGAATTCAGATCCTGGGTTTTGCTTCCACACAATTAATGACAGTATCTTGTGCACTGATCATACCGTTTAGTCTTTTAGTTGCTTGTGACATCTGGATTAAATGTTTCTTCAGCAGCAACAGATGCTGTAATGCAGCTTTTCACTGGGCTCCGTGGTACAGTTATAGCCACCTCTCAAATTTGCTCCACATTTTGTTTCTCTTATTCATGCTCTGGGGGATATTGATGCCCAATTCATATGTTCCCAGGACATGAACAGTATGTTTTTAGTTGGAATGTTAGAGAAATTCACCAAAATATTTTTCCATAAACCATCCCCCATTGTTTTGTTATTTGTTTAGTTGACCAAATTATGTTAAGTTCAGTGCATATCATCGTTCTGCGAAGTAATTCTAGTGCGTCTTATCACAGATAGAGATCCTTGGAGTTTCTCTTCCATGGAGGGCTGTGTTTTCAAATGAAGGTCCTGGAGCAAGAATACGAGAACTTGCAAAAAAGAATCAAAAGGAAGACGAACTTGCAAAAAAGAATCAAAAGGAAGACAATCTTTTCTTGTCTGGCACTGACACAAATCCATTTTCTGACACTTCCTCACATCAAACTGCATCTTTGTCAAGTCAACAAAGTGCTTCCACGGATTTGTTTGATCTTCTGTCTGGAGAGCAAACATTTTCTGAACCTGTGTCAGTGGCACGGCATATTGCAAATGAAGGCCATGATGTACTTAATTTTTTGGACCAAGCTGCATCAGAAGACCGGCTTGCTGAAATTGACCACCAACCGTCATCTGAAAATGCGAGATCACTTGACAATGGTGTGCAGAAGTACATAACTTACCTAAGATCCCTTGTGGGGTCAAGAATGGTATGGTCTACTTTATCACTCCTGCTTTGAGTTGCTGTGCCAATGCTTGCTTAAGTTTCAAATCTTTTCGTGAGAACAGATAATGATCTTTACTCTCTAGATTATTAATTTTTAATCTTTTTGTAATCTAAGGTAAATAATGTCTTCTTGTAGCCAAATATTATATTGGATTAATGTCCATATACAAGCTTCCAGAGTAACTAAGTTCTGTTTTATGAAGTCAATTGACAAATTCTTGAAACCACTTGGCTTTAGAAAATAAGTATTCATCCCAATTTAGTTCTGCTTAGGTGCTATAGTGGCATATCACTGGCTAGAGTGCTTTCTCTAGGTTTTACTGTTTTCATTAGTTGAATCAGCTTGGCTGGATTGCCTTAGTGGGATTAAAACATGAATAATTTGGCATGTTATATGGGGTGGAGTTGTTGGAATTTTTATGTGAGATAGATTGTTAGGAGAATGTCTATATTTATAAACATGTAATAGCTATGATTATGGATATCAGACATCATATAGCCTTTTCAATGATATCACTAACTGCAATTGACAAGTAGTGCTAACTATTGATGTCTTAATATAGGTGTGCATATTTTTTATGTTTGTGTACAAATAAATTATATAGATGTTTAGAGGGTGCTATAACATTTAGTTGCTTGTTGTGATCATAAGAAACAGTAATATTTTGAGGCCAAAACAAATGTACCCAATTCATGTAAACTGTACCAACGTTCTTATTGTTAAAGAATAGAAGTGAGATTGCTGGAGATAAAAATTACCTGTGCACATTTGACAAAAATTTCTGAACTCTGATGTGTTGCAGTTTGTGTGTTTTATTTCACTTTTTAAGTATCTTTTTTCACAAAAAACTTTTTTTCTGATTATCGCAGCAACAGAAACTGATTTTCTACAAATGTGACTTTTGATCTTATTCTTCACACTGTGCTTAAATGAAAACCATCACCATAGCGTCATTCATATTATTGTTGTTTAAGTGATGGATGTTGAACTTTGGTTGTGTTAATTTTAATGCATTGATAAGATGTTTACGATGAATAGTTAGACACAAATTTTCATTTATTAGTCTGATGTAGTGAAAAGATTTGTTGATTTTGCAGGAAAGAAAGTTAGACTTTATAGAAGCTATGAAACTTGAAATTGAACGCCTCCGGGTGAATCTTTCTGCTGCTGAACGGGATAGAGCTCTACTGTCAATTGGAATTGACCCTGCTACTATCAATCCAAATGCTTTAGTTGATGAATTGTATATGGGAAAATTATGCAAGGTTGCAAATTCCCTTGCTTTGCTTGGACAAGCTTCCCTTGAGGACAAGATAAATGCTGCTATTGGTCTTGGTACTATTGAGGACAATGTTGTGGATTTCTGGAATGTTACTGGACTTGAGGAGAGATGTTCCGGTGGCATGTGTGAGGTACAGGCTGAAACAAAAGCAGCAGCATGTTCAACCCCTGTTGTATCCTCCATGGGAACTTCAAAGTCTATTTTGATGTGTTCTGAATGTGAGAGAAAGGTTTGTAAAGTTTGTTGTGCTGGTAGGGGAGCTCTTTTGCTTGCTAGCTATAACTCAAGGGATGTGACAAGTTACAACGGCCAAATAAGTCAAGTTGGGTCTAGTTACAGTAGTCAAGCTGATGGTTCTGTGAATAATTTGATTGCACTTGGTGGCGTCCTTTGTAAACACTGCTGCCGTGATGTTGTGCTTCATGCCTTGATATTGGATTACTTGAGAGTCTTGATAAGCTTGCGAAGGCGTAACCGTGCAGAGATTGCTGCAAATAAAGCCCTGGATAATGTTATAGGATATACTTTGAGGGATTACCTTCCTGTAAATGGCCATTCTTTTAATGGTCAGGGTGATCCTAAACTACTGCAACATTTACTTTCTGGGGAAGAATCAGTTGCAGAATTCCCATTTGCTAGCTTCTTACACTCCGTATGGTTTGCCTCCCTTAAACTTCTTATGTTATGCTTTATCCATTTTGCTTATGAATGTAGCATCCAAACTCAGTTATCCATATTTCAGCAGCTTATGAGGTTATGTTTTGATATGCCATCAAATCTATTTCTAATATATTTATCTAATTTGACTACTCATTTCGATTCATTGGTCAAATTGGTTTCATCATTAACAATCTCTTTAAAAATTGGTTAGTTTTTAATGAAAATGGAAATTTCAAGATCAAAAAGATAGAATGTGGATGTACAGGATAATGATTAGGTATGAAATTAGAGTTTTGGTGTGATTTTTTTTTTTTCCAGTGAAGGGACTTCTGAAAACTTTAGCATGTGTGTACCAATAAAATAAGATAATATTCATGAAAATCTCACTCAGTGGCTCTTGAAACAAAAGACCAGTATGTAAGCCAAATGCCAAATTTGCAAGGTAAGCATGGTACAACTCTGACATCCATGGCTGTGCAACTGATCTTTACATGCCAAAAGAAGCAGGTGGATGGGGACGTATAGGCTAGAGCCCCCTCCAAAAACCTTGGACAACGACTTGTGAATCTGTTCAATATTAACTCTTTGATGCCTCTACGGTAAAGCCATTGTATGTTCCATACACAGCATTCTACTCCATTTGTTGGGAGATATCTAATGATATGTTGGCCATATTCCATTTGTTGGGAGATATCTAATGATATGATGGTTTGTGGTTTGTTGTGGCATCTTTGTTGGTTTAGAGATTATTTTGGTTTTATTTTCTCTGCTTCATACTTCCTCATTATTTGATTCATTTTATTTCTCGGTGTTGAATATGTATAATCATTGTAGGTTGAAACAGCAACTGATTCAGCACCTTTTTTGTCATTACTTGCTCCATTGGATTCTGGATCTCAACATTCATATTGGAAAGCTCCTCCAAATACAACTTCTGTTGAATTTGCTGTTGTTCTTGGCACATTGTCTGATGTTAGTGGAGTTATTTTACTTGTTAGTCCGTGTGGTTACTCCATGGCCGATACTCCCACGGTTAGTATTCTCGTCTTGCCACTCTATTGCCAGTGGTTTCTTTATAAAGTGAGTCTTAGATGCTTTATAGGTTGAATCCCTTCAAATGTGGGAGAAATTGTGTACATAATGCTTTTGACGGATACAGTGATAAATCAGAATGTAGTATTTGTTGTACACAGAAACTGACATAACAATTGAATGAATCTTCTCAGTAAAGTTAATTATCCCATTATATATTTAGCATATTCCAAGTTTAGAAAGAAGTTCCTTAAATTAAGCTTCAAATTTGTAGTTACTATAAAGGGGCTTTATAATTGTTATAATTGCTAAGAACTCTAAGCAGAAATTTGAGTTGGAAGAATGTCATTTTATTCCTTGATAGCAATTTTTCTGCACGTTGTGTTTTTTTTTCCCTGTAGAACATGCAAGCAAAACAGCTAATTGACTACCACGGATGTTTACATAGTTTTAGTTTCACTAGATAAATTTAAAGGTCAATTTCTCTGGCCTACTTTGTTGATAACAGATCTCAATTTGAAGAGAGCGATGAATTTAGATAAATGCAGGCAGGTTGAAGCATGCTCTAATAGTGATAGAGTTTTTGCTTAATTTCTCTCAGTGTAGCTATTGATGAGACATCAATTATTGACAAATGTAAATTGTTATTTTATGCCAATGGCAGTTAAGTTCTAGCTATGATAAGCAAAACTATGAAGTATTGCCTGTTTGATTTCTGTTTGCGAAGTCAAACATAAGACTAATGAAGTTTTGTTTTTGGTGCTTGAAGGCTAATGGACTTGGTTTGGCTAGATAAGCAAATAAAGATAGGCTAATCTATCATATGCCCAGGATAATGACACTTGTGTCATGAGTCTTGAGCATCAATAGTAAAACTGTTGGTTCTAAGATTATAAACCAATACATCTCTCCATATGTTCCTAAAGGGAAGGATGGTTATTTATGTAAAATTATCCTTCTTAATTTCAATTACCTGCCCAATTATTGGTTCACTAATATTAGAGTAGATATAATTACTAACATGACCGTGCCAAGATTTGGTGCTTAGTAGAGTTTGCTTTTCCTTTTACAATATCTGGTCATTAAAACAAGCAACATGTTGATGAATGAAAGGTGATTGGATACAGGAATAAATCTTGTAAACCACTTCATAAAAAGGAGAGAAGGTCCTTGAAATTATTTGCAGCACATAGTAGCGTCCTTGCAATGACAAAAGTAAACAACTTGTGTATTTAACATTATACTGGCATTAAGGTCCAAGTATTTCAGAACAAAAATTCTAATTAGTTGGATATCAGAGTTGTCTCACCTTCAAACACTACTAACTTTCCGTTCCACCATACAAATCCAGTGAGAGAGCAAACCTGTAATGATTGCTCTGTTGCATCATTCCTTCAATTTCTGCTTCTATGTCCTACATACATATCCCCAGGATGTCATATAATTGACAATTATTTGTCATATCCTTTCGCTGGGGAAGGGAGATGCAGAAAATTAACTATGTGATGTGCTGTATTGAGCTTTGTTCTATGCCTTCAGTGCGTTGTGTCTCACATGGAGTTCTTTTCTCTTTGTTTGGACAGGTCCAAATCTGGGCAGGTAGTAACATACAAAGGGAAGAAAGGTCATGCATGGGAAAGTGGGATGTCCAATCAATGGCCACATCTTCCTCGGACATTTATGGACCAGAGCAGTCGGATAGAAAAGATGGAGTACCTAGGCATGTCTTATTTGCCTTTGGAAATCCTGTCAGATGTCGAATCATTTGGATAACTTTGCGTCTTCAGCGACCTGGATCAAATTCTATTAATTTTGAGAGAGACTTCAATCTTTTATCACTAGATGAGAACCCCTTTGCTGAAGTAAATCGACGTGCCTCATTTGGTGGATCAGTAGGGAATGACCCATGCCTCCATGCAAGAAGAATTCTAGTACTTGGAAGTCCAGTGAAGAAAGAGATGGGAATGGCAACTCAAGGGCCTGACCAGGTGAAACTCAATACTTGGTTGGAGAGAGCTCCTCAGTTGAATAGATTCAAGGTATGAGACCTGCTTCCATGTTTGATTGAATAGATCTCCAACATTATTTCTAGCTGTATGTTGTGAACTGCTATTGACAAAACGTATTTTCTTTAAGGTCCCAATTGAGGCTGAAAGGCTACTTGATAATGATCTTAACTTGGAACTCTATTTACCTCCTGCTTCTCCTTTGATGGCTGGATTTCGCCTTGATGCATTCAGTGCAATAAAGCCGAGAATTTCTCATTCTCCTTCGTCAGATTTTGACATATGGGATACATCTGTAACATTTTTAGAGGACAGACAGATTTCTCCAGCTGTGCTGTATATTCAAGTATCTGCACTCCAGGTATTCTTGCTTGGACTACGCCATTGTACAACTTCAATGGGACTGTAATTTTGATTTGCACGTTTAGAAATATAAGTACAAACCAATTATTTTTCAATTATATCTTTCCACATGTAATTCTGTCAATACAGGACAAGAGCCTGTTAAAAAAGGTACAATCAATTATTCGTTTATGCTACTTTTACAATGCTGCACTTAATGTAAATGTAAACTTGCACACACTTTGACCTTATTTCTTGAACTTGGTCCCATTTTTTCCTCCTAATTAACTCCCAAGTTCATGTTTCAAACAACACTGATTGAAATACCACCCAAAATGTTTCAGGAACCCCACAATATGGTGACCGTAGGAGAATATCGAATTCCCGAAGCTAAGGCTGGAACTGCCATGTACTTTGACTTCCCGAGACAGATACAAAGTCGTAGAGTTACATTCAAACTTCTGGGAGATGTTGGAGCTTTTGCAGATGACCCGGCCGAACAGGATGATTATGGTTTAAGAAGTCCACTTTTGCCTGCAGGGTTATCTCTGTGTAACAGAATCAAGCTATATTACTATGCCGATCCTTATGAACTAGGAAAATGGGCTAGCCTTTCCGCAATTTGAATGCTTTTTCTAAATATACATAAGATTTTGAGCCTTGTTTGTAATTGGTTACGAGTGTGGTCCATAAAAACATGTTTTTGTTGTATATTAGGCGGATTATGTTGGACCAAATTCATTGATGTAACACTAGAACTGAACTGGTGTTCAATTCAGGATTGTCATGTTTTGTAAAATTATTGGCATTGTCGGCTTGAAGTTTTCAATCAGGAACTGCAGTTCTCATAATTAAATAAAGCTTGTATATCTTCTATTTGTGGAGCTAAGGTGCTTTGATAATGATAACTATTAGTATTGTTGTCGTTGTTTATATATCTACTATTTGTGTTCAGTTAGTTGGAAGACTACTTCAATTCCAATCCTCCCACAACAGGAAGACCAACTTTTAGTTTTATTTTCAGACATTCAATAAACACAATTATTAAATCAAAGATGAGAATCATGAGATACTATACTAAAGAAAAGATACAAGCTTTAACTTTGGGTGCATATAAACATGAAACATTGTAATAATATAAAACAAGAACAGAAAAGACTTGGGCCAAGAACCCTATTTCTTATAGGGCCCAAAAATGCATCTAAAACCCTAGTTCAACGCTTCTTATATTATACCTTTCCTTCATGAGCCGTCCCCTTTCTCTGCTCATCAACTAAACTGCCTCTGCGAAAATGGTGAGTCTTCGTCATTCATTTGTCTTCTCACACTATTGTTTTGAAAGATAACTAATTGAAAGCTGCGTGTAGTGGAAAATGGATTATACTATTGTTTCTTCGAAATTAGGCGTGGTTTCAGAATACATTTTGCAATTCCATTGTTGGTTATTGTTCTGCCGTTTTTGTTGTTAATTTATTAAGGGGGCATGAACAAAGTGTTAATCTTTTTGGTTTTTTCTCATCACAGGCCTTTGTAAAGGCTCAGAAAACAAAGGCTTACTTCAAGAGGTTTCAGGTCAAGTATAAGAGAAGACGAGGTATTGTTACGATTTAATGTGCTAATGGGTATATTTTGATTGTTTCTGTTGATGGAGTTTAGCTCTTTTTAATTTTTGGGATTGGATACAGATGGGAAGACCGACTACCGTGCCAGGATTCGCCTGATTAATCAGGACAAAAACAAGTATAACACTCCAAAATATCGATTTGTTGTCCGATTTGTATCCTTTTGATCATCTTGTTACGTTTTAAAGTGTGTTTCCTTTGCTTCATATGCATACATTGTTTGAATGATAGGTAGTGATGTGTGTATGCAGGTGGGTGCGTGTGTATGAAGGTTGTCCAGGCGTGTAGATTGATTGCAACCCTGGATTTAGAGTTTGTTTTGTTTCATCTTAAATGAAAATAAATATTTTGAATGGTATTGGAAAATGCATAGATATGATCTAGCTATATTGCAGTATTTGGCTGTTTTTCGAATGTTTGAGATGAGTTTACCTTTAACATAATTTCTAGAGCAACAAGGATATTGTCGCACAAATAGTATCAGCTACTATTGCTGGTGACTTGGTTCTTGCTGCAGCTTATGCTCATGAACTTCCTAGATATGGACTTGAAGTAGGTCTTACAAACTATGCAGCAGGTAAGTTGTCATCTGATCAGCAATGATTCTTTACCTAAAATTGAAAATTATTGACTCTGTTTAATGTTTATCTGAAAAATGGGGCAGCTTATTGCACTGGACTTCTCTTGGCTCGCCGTGTGTTGAAAATGCTGGAGATGGATGATGAATATCAAGGCAACGTTGAGGTTCATTCTGCAAAATTAAACCTCACCCTTATGAATAAAAGAGCAGCAAACTAACATTCTTCTTTTCTTACATTGAGCAATCATAACTTCATGCAATGTTTTATATATAAGAAACTAAGGTGCCAAAATGGCTTCCATGATCAGGCCACAGGTGAGGATTTCTCTGTAGAACCGACAGAAAGGAGGCCCTTCCGTGCTTTGCTGGATGTTGGGCTAATCAGGACCACAACTGGAAATCGTGTGTTTGGGGCTCTGAAGGTATCTAAAAGGATAATTCTTATATATTTCTTCTTTTGAAAAATAAATAATTTCATTTGCTAAGGATCACCCTTACACAACATTACAATGAGTATCTCCCACAACTTCTGTAATTAAGTTGTAATTCTTAACAACCTCAGACTAATATATAGGCACATACAATGGAAAACATCTCTTTTTACAAATGCCCTGATTCTCATTTCTGGACTTGCCTCTTCATGTGCTTTGTGTATCTTTAGTATCTCTCTGATCCAACAAATACTATTATGTGTTAATGTGTACTTGTCCTGTGACATATCTCAGTAACTCTTGTGACATGTCGTTTTTACGTGTTTTTCAACTCTTTGGTGGCCAAACGGTGTCGTGCAATGTGCCTTCTCAGTGTCTCTGTTGTAGTAACTCTAATGGTGTTATTCAACTAATGGAGAGTGTTTGCTACCCTCCAATAGTGATTGTTCCTTACTCTTTATTATATTAATTTCATTTTAATTTCTCCAAAATAAAAACTCCTGTAATTTCTTTCCCTTCATGATGCAATAGTTAAAAGCTGATCTAATGATATCCTATCCATCCTTATTCCAACAAAACTATTCATTCACCCCACAAAAAGACATTCCACATTTGTTGGATTCTAGACCAGAGAGTGGCTGAATATTGGCATTGGGAAAAAAGATGAGAAATGGTGTCGGGCTTGGACTTAGAGGATGTATAGCTGATCTACCAGGCCAAAGCATGTTCTCTTGTGCTTAATCTCTGTTTTGCTGCCAATCAGGTAATGAATGAGGCTTTAGGAATTAGAGTTCTCCCAAACCACCTTGTACCATTGTACCTTGTCAGAAGTAGGTCTGAAGATCTTCATGCATGAGGTATTACTAAAGGACCTTGAACCATAAAACCTTGTCATCCACTTCTGGATTGGGAGAGGTATTCAGACAACCTTTCCACTCTGCTACTACACTTCCAGCTCTGCCCCTGTATGACTGCCTTAACCTTTGTTCTGAGTGGAAACCTGAACCCTAATTGGTTTAATTTCTCTCTGAGGATGAGTGGATTTCCATTAGTCCAGTTATCGAACCAAAACCATGTAGAAAACCCATTCCCCATTTGGTATTTGATGTACGGACCAAACCGTATTTGGTAGAATCTGAATGAAGCTCCAGGACTGCTGCTTGCCTATGTTTAATTGCCATAGTGACATCTCCTTTAGATAATATTCATCTACCCATTTTGACCAGAGAGTTTCCTTGTCACTGCATATTCTCCAAATTCTTTTAGCAATCAATACTGTTTGAATAATCTGAAACCATAAGCTTTCCCACTTTATCTTGGCACCCGTTTGAGTTTTCTGGTTTACCGGACGACAGGAAGTTCCTCGTGCACTTTCAATTTATCTGTTCAATCTCTTTGGCAAAAATAGATGTGAGCTCCAATGAGTGTAAATTCCTCCAAACTGAGGAAATAAGTTGCAATCTTCCTGCATAGTTTAGGAATCTGTTATTGCCAAGCATTAATTTTTTTTTTAACTTTTCCAGAAATGGGTAGAAGTCTTCATACGTTGGTCTTCATACCTTGGTTATATGTGTCTTTTGATAAGTTATAAAGTCATGAAAATGGTATGTTTTACTTTGGGAATTAGTAAACTCCTTTTGAGATGGCCTTATTAACCTTTGCCCTATTTACCTTTTCCGTAAGAGTATGCTTGTCCTGATCATACAGATTGAGAACCCTTTTCTAGGTTTGTTGTTTCAGGTGTGGTTATTTGACTGAATTCTAGTCAACTCACTTACCATTTATGTTTTTGAAATATTTTTGTTGCATTGTTCATTGAATATTCTGCCTTTTTGTACAGGGTGCTCTAGATGGTGGTCTGGATATTCCTCACAGTGATAAACGTTTTGCTGGCTTCTCCAAGGATGGTAAACAGCTTGATGCTGAGGTTCACCGCAAGTATATATATGGCGGGCATGTTGCTGCATACATGAGGGTAATTCCAAATCACTTAAGCATCCGCTAGATCATCTTTGAATATGTTTCGTTTGTTTAGTTTACCTACAAGTTCTTATATGAATGTTATCATACTCTTTTAGACTTTGATGGAGGATGAACCAGAGAAGTATCAGTTGCACTTCAGTGAGTACATCAAGAGAGAAATTGAGCCTGATGGCATGGAGGCCTTGTACAAAAAGGTCCATGCTGCCATTCGTGCTGATCCCACATTCAAGAAATCTGAGAAGCCACAACCTAAGGAGCACAAGAGGTCTGTTATTTAATTGATGTGGAAATGTTTTGTAATGTATGATTTTTTACTTCAGTAATCAGAAAGAGAGTTGTGATTATCTGTAAATCATTAGTACAAGGAACCAATCTTCTGCCATGTATATGTGTAATGAAAACACCAGATTAACTTGTTTGCTTCAAGGATTTGTCATTAACCTTCACATAGTTCCTTGGATTTAAAATTCAATTTGCTTTTCTGCAATGGTATTTTGCTAATAGATCTTGTTTCATGTCATTTGTTCACAAGCTCATCATACTGATCTTTTGCGGGTTTGAGCATCTTTCATTGATGTTGTATGTGATGTAGGTATAACGCAAAGAAGCTGACATACGAGCAAAAGAGAGCTTCGTTGATCCAGCGTCTACAGAACCTGAACTCGGCGGTGGCTGATGATGATGAGGATGAAGAGTGAAACTATAAGTAGGCTGGCATTGGAGTTCTCAAACATCACATCTTCTCATCAGTGCACATGCTACTACTAAAGATTATTTCAATCTATGAAGTTAATTTTTGTTTATTTTTTCTTGCAAAATTATCTCCTTTTAGAATAACTTTGGAACGACACATGTTTTGGAACTTAGAGCTTGGGTATGGAATGCAAAATTTCAGTTTTGAGTTATATGGAATGCAAAGGTTGAGTTATAAGTCCCTCTGTTAGCTTATTTCTTCGTGGTTTATTAATATTTGTCATCATTGTGAATTATGTATTATTTGTTGTAAGCCAAGCTATGAATTGCCAATTTGCATGGGATGAGTGGTACGACTAGTTAGGTTCAATGGCATTTAACAAAGCTCAATTGTTGCCAATTTGCATAGGAGGACTGGTATGACTTGTTAGGTTCAATGGCATTTAACAAAGCTCAACTGCACGACTAATCAGCTTTGACCAGTCTCCATTTATGTGGATTGGATATGCTTCATCGTATCGAATATTCCATCAACTTTTCGGAAGGTGTGTTGATCTTTTTCTACCCAAAGGCGACAATGATCACACCTGTGCACAAAAGAAATGAGTGCAAAAAGCTGATATACTTTGTATTTAAGTGATGGCTCCTGATTTGGGTCTCCGACTGCGTATAGAGTGCCACAAAGATCACACGCCCAAGTGATGGAAAAAGAGATTAAAATCTGAGCAAAGAGCCTCGAAACGGGTCCACTTACATAGCAATACTGAAACCTTATCTGCTAGCAGCCAATAGATTTCCATCACCCTTGTCCGTGACATGCTGGACCTCAGAGCACTATCCCTCCGATATGAAGTCATTAAAATGAAAAAGGCCATCTCACTCCCTTCAATTCAGCCAAAATCATGGCTTATTCACTCAACATAACACCAGCAGCTTCTGCAACTCCCATCTCAGGCAATTCTGCCCGTGTTCCATTTCCAAGGTCTAAAGCTGTGTGCATTTCCAGTGGAAATTTGAAGTCTGTATCGCAAAGCAAACTTGTACAGCGCAGGTTGGTCTTTTTACACAAATGTGCCTTGAAGACCGAGTATAATGCAAATACTTTTTCGATTACTATTTTCATATAGTTTCTCTTAATTTGAACAGAGGTTTGTAATGCAGGTCTTTGACTTTGGGATTGAGTGGTGTAATTCTGGGCTTAAACATTGGTGACTCCAGTGCAATTGCTGCTAGAAGGCCGCCACCACCTCCACCAGAAGAGAAAAAGGACCCAAATGTGAGTGGTGTACAGGCAAAAATAATTGCTAGTAAAAAGAGGAAGGAAGCCTTGAAAAAAGCTGTGGCCAAACTAAGAGAGAAAGGAAAGACTGTCAAAGAAGCTTCCGAGTAAAGCAATAACTTCATAATTCAGTACCTGTAGTTGTTTGATCCTGCCTTTTAAATTCCAAGAAGTGGAATTCATACATATATGCAACTCCAATAAATCCATCATTTTGCACTTCCCCAGCTCATTCTTTGGCAAGCTTGTCTGTTTGTTTCCTCTATTCCTCCTGAAATGTTCTTCAAGAGCTTAACAATGGAAGCCCAATTAATTTCTGATTCCATTATGGCAAAGAGGACCATATGTACTTGTTGTAAATGAGAATCAATTTTTTGGACTACCTTTGCAAGCAACTGAACCCGTTTGTTTAAAAGTCAAACTAACATAAGTCTTAATTTATGTCAGTTTTTAGCAAACAAAATGAATTCTACTGCTTTACTCGTTTTTGAGAATGTTGAGAAAGAAGGAAAATGCAATGCCTTGGCTGGCTCATCATCCTTTTGTGTTGGAATATGGAAGGCCATTCATAACATCATTTAAATATAGCATTTTTACATGTTAATTAGGTTATAGTAATTTAAATAAAGAGAATTAGTTTCAACATAGGCCACAGTCCCCCTCTTTTATCTTCTAAATTCAATAGATTCATATCACCCTTTCTTTCAAGGAAGGCCATAGTAATGATGCCATGTACCTACCGACCTTAAAACTTGTTAGGAGTTCCGAGTAAATGATGAAAACTCCATAGTACAACCAACAAAGACTTGTAACCATCAACAAGTCTTGCTTATTTGACTGCAACTTTTTGTTTCAAATCTTCCCTTTCCACACGAAAAAGATTGTGATTTGTTCCAATCAGACAATCTCTTCTTGTATTTTTCCAGTCTTCCAATCCTCCAAAAAGTGGAAATCAAGTCCACATTTCCACACCTACAAGCTTATAAATTTACCATGTTTTCAATAGAAAAAAAGGAAAGCACAATTCCACTTGCCACGTGTCAACAACCCAATTCACCAAAACAAAACTACAAAGTAGAGAAAGAGGAAAAAGACGCCAGCACAAAAAAGAAACAAATAACAGTGACTGAGAGACTCTCTCTCACAAGCACAGGTAGAGGAGAGGTTAGATCTGTTGACCGGAAAGTACTCGGAGAACCAATCGGACCCACCAACAGAGTCCTCCAGCGGAGTTATTGAATGGACAGAACGGGGCAGCAGCCTGACACCGAGATGGTGGAGGGAGGAGCGGCGGAGCCGCCACAGCAACAGCAGCAGCCGCACACTATACCCTCTGGGATCGATAATATTCCGGCGAATCTCAGCCACGGCGGGAGGTTTATACAGTATAACATATTCGGTAATATTTTTGAGGTCACTGCTAAGTATAAGCCTCCTATTATGCCCATCGGCAAAGGCGCTTACGGCATCGTCTGGTACACACACTGTTTATGTTTACTTACATTCTGTTCTTTTATATAAGTGCGTAAAGTTTTTCCATTTCCAACGTTATCGTTTGGAGTTTCTTTTCTTACTTGGAAATGTTACTTTGAAGAATTCTAAATTTTCTCTGGTTGTTGGTTTTTTTTTGGTATACTTTCTTTTCTTGTGCAGTTTTTACATAGTTTGCTTCATGATAAATTTGGACTAGTATGGTTGAGGTGAATGCAAGCACTTCAATATTTGGTGTAGAAAGTTCTGATGATTTTGTGTTGTTTTGCTTTCTTATGTGTAGCTCGGCATTGAACTCTGAGACTGGTGAGCATGTGGCAATAAAGAAGATAGCTAATGCATTTGATAACAAGATTGATGCCAAGAGGACTCTCCGTGAGATAAAGTTAGTTCGGCACATGGATCATGAAAACGTCAGTGAGTGATTAATTACGGGTTCTTGTACATATTTGCGTTAGGAATATGATTGAATTTTAGTTTTTTTTTTAATTTTATGTGAATTCTCTGCATTGGATAAGCTATTAAACAAAAGGTCAAAAATACTTCATCCGTTATTGATTCAATTCATTTTCATTTTTGCGCAAGAAATGACACAAATAGCAAGCTACATCCTAAAACCAATCGGGATTCTGTTTGCAATAGGAAAAAGTGTTCTCCGATGGCCATCTTTGGTGGATGGAAATAATTGGCAGCTAGCAGTACTTTCTATGTAAAGTTTTGTAAAGTCATTTCAGGAACTTTGTCTTATCTTGCCACTTTGGAATGAGAAAGCAATTGTTGCATGTTACCAGTGGGAGACAAGTATATATGGCTTATCCATCTGGAAAGTTGTTTCATGAAGTTGATGTTTTGTGTACGAATAAAAGAACACGTTTATAAGGTTCAACTGGTCAATTATTGTTTCATCTATGAGTCGTTACTAGAGCTTCTCTCAGCACATGGCACTTTATGAAATTAAAGGTGCAAATGGAAGATATTCTCAATAATATATTTGATCATTTTCCCAAAATATCACGTTCATGGAGTTGTTGGCTTGATGGTAGTTCTGGACTTTGCATTAAAGTTTCTGTGCTGATATTGGAGTAGATGATCAAAGGAATATTGCCACTGAACTATGGCTCTCATGCTTTCAAAATTGAAATTTGTTGGCTAGTCGATAGCTGTGATAGTCTTGTTTGCACTGGCTAATTTGCCTTGTTTTGAAGTCTAGTATAAGCTGATGACAATTTTTGGATTGTTTTCCTTAGAATTTCAATTTACTTGTGCATGTGTGTGTTAGATTTTTTTTAATTTTAAGACTTTATAGAGATTGGTACATCTGAAATGAATTGCATAATTTTTCTAGAAAAATCTTTTATTAATGGCCAATTTGTTTGTGGTTCAGGTTGTTGCAATCAGGGATATAATACCCCCACCCCAAAGAGAATCATTTAATGATGTTTATATCGCCTATGAGCTAATGGATACTGACCTGCATCAGATAATTCGTTCTAATCAGGCATTGTCCGAGGAACATTGTCAGGTTGGCATTGATATTTCATGTTTAGTTGTAATATTAATTGGTAATACATTCTGTGCCATCAGAAGTCTCGTACACTTCGACTATTTAGCTGTAGATCAACTTGCGTCTTCTTGTAAGCACTCCACATGTCTTGTGTAAGCAAAGCTTTTGATGTTGCTATTTGTAGGCGGTAGAAATCAATGGTTCATCCATGAGTAACTGATATGGAGACTTTTTTCTTTTGTGCTTGTTCATTTACACCATTCACCTGTAGCTTGATGATAAGCCTTCAAATGAATCAAGTGACGTTGTTCCTTGGTCTGGCTGTTATGTTGTTGTTGGGGCTAGTGCAATTTTTAGATGATATTATGTTTGTGGTCATGGCAAAAGAATATTCTTCTAGGATATTTAAGCCTTTTAAATGTAGTTTTGTGAAGCTGTAATTGCATATACTGCCTTCTTATTAATCTTGAATCAATTGCAGTCCTACCTCATGTGGTTCTACGAATATTTGGAGAAAAAGAAATTTTCGTTTCATGGTATCCTGTTAGAAGGATCACTATAGAAGTTGAAAATTGAACTAAGACTATTGATATTGTAGAGATGAACCACATTCTCTTTTAAAATACAAAAGGAAAGCTACCAAAAAATTCAAAAATAAGAATAGAAAGACTAAATGTTTTAAGATTTAGCAGTTAGATAATCAACAGTGTTTGAAAACTACTTAAATGTTGTGTCAGACCTGAACTAAGGTGGGATAGCCAAATACAGCTATGTTGGATTGGCATTAAAGCCTTCTGAGTATAGAGAAGAGAAATTTGTGCTTAATTCCTTTTGACTTTATTATAAATGATTTGTCTGAAATTGAAAAACCTATGCTTATATTACAGATAGGTACCTTCTTTCTTATCTTTTTATGAGGGAGACTGAGGGATGAAGGAATTTTTGCTAAATTTCTTCAGTCTTAAGTTTTGAATGTTCCATTTTGATGATAACTTGCCTGCTTTATGACCTTACTCCTCTGATAAGCTTTCAGCACCAGTTATGGATGCTGTTGTGGCTGAAAAAATTAACAATTGTTTAATTTTGGAGACCCAGAACATAAATGTCTTTGATAAGATCCCTAATATTAACATGTATTTGGCACTCCTCTCTCACAATGAACAGCTGAATGTCAACTGTGAATATGTGAGTATTAGGTGGGTTGTTATTTTCTCAGGTAGATTAACAATTGTTTGAAATTTTATTACCAACTGCTGTATGAAACTTCAACAAGTACTTCCCAATTTGAGATTGCTATGGAATTCCACATATTACGAACTGTTACATCTTTTCCTGTGATCATATATAAAGTTCATTAGGATTTTATTAGTACAGAAAATGGTTGACTGGATAGGGGGCTTGAACAGGATAACGTTGAGACATTTAATGCTCTACACTTCTCGCTGACTATTTTCTGGATAACCTTTAACATTTTGCAACTTCTGTTGGGATCTTAAAAGTTGGCTCTAACTATGTGGTTCTAGACATATTTGGCCCGAAGTGAAATTCTTTTTCAGTTCTTTCAAATCAAAACACCATTATCTTTTAACATAAAATGTATAACTGGAGCAGTAGACAGCCTGCAACTGATAAAATAACAGCATGAAATTCAAACTTAATGTTGCGTGCATCAAATTAAAAACTGATACAGCTGATGGTTTTGGTGAGTTCAACTCGCACAATGTTCTTCTTGTTAGTTAATGATCAGTATCATATATATCCTGCTTTTATATATGTATTCATTTTTTATGCAGTACTTCCTCTATCAGATTCTCCGAGGATTAAAGTACATACATTCCGCAAATGTTCTACACCGAGATTTAAAACCTAGCAATCTTCTCTTGAATGCCAATTGTGACCTAAAGATATGTGATTTTGGTCTTGCTCGGGTTACATCAGAAACTGATTTCATGACAGAATATGTTGTTACAAGATGGTATCGGGCACCAGAATTGCTGTTGAATTCCTCAGATTATACTGCTGCTATCGATGTATGGTCAGTGGGTTGTATTTTCATGGAACTGATGGATAGAAAGCCCCTGTTCCCTGGTAGAGATCAGGTGAATCAGCTGCATTTGCTTATGGAGGTAATTTTAACCTCTTTCTTCCTATTTCATGACAAATTTCAGGATGTCATCTGCTTGAGTTTAGTGGGTAAGTTGTGCAATTTAATGACATAAACTTAACTAATACTGAATCTTGCAGTTGATTGGCACTCCAACAGAAGCTGAATTGGGATTTTTGAATGAAAATGCCAAGAGATACATCCGACAACTTCCTCTTTACCGTCGTCAGTCGTTCACTGAGAAGTTTCCAACTGTCCACCCAGTTGCTATTGATCTTGTTGAGAAGATGTTAACATTTGATCCCAGACTAAGGATCTCAGGTCAGCAGAATTTCAATGATTTTGTTTACATCCGAATGTCATAATTGGCACGATGTAATTCCTCAGTTTCCCGGTCTTGCATTACCAATTATTCAATTTGTTTCCTGCTATTGCTTCAAGAGAATCTCAATGATTTTGTTACATCTAGCAGGAAAGTTCAGTATACTGTTCTGACTTATACTCGCTTACAACGCTGATCATCTGTTAACATCTTTATAATGTTGCAAGTCGTCTAATGATACTTTGCAATGTTTTCTCTTCTTTGTATATAGTATTTCTTTGTTGAGTCAACAATTTTTCTTTTTGTCCATCTATGATGACATGGGATACAAATGATACTTTGTTACAGTGGAGGAAGCTCTTGCTCATCCTTACTTAACATCGCTACATGACGTAAGTGATGAGCCAGTGTGCATGACCCCCTTCAGCTTTGACTTTGAGCAGCATGCACTGTCTGAGGAACAAATGAAGGAGCTGATCTATCGTGAGGCTCTTGCATTCAATCCTGAGTATCAGAATGAGTGATGATAAGTTCTTACTTTTTTTCGGTTTGTCTTTGAACAGTGTGGATTTTGGTTGCTTACATCTATTTGTTGGATGTACATATATGTACCATCCGAAACTGGGTGGTAATGGGTTCTTGATTGCATCGTGGGCAGATCTTAGGAACAAGAATGATTAAATGGTGTTGTATCGGCTATCCTACTATCCCTACTTTTTCCTTTTGTCTTAAAACAAAAAAAACGAGTGAAACATAAACCAGAAAGGGCAAACTTTTGTTTTGCATTAGGAGACAGAGACCACCCAAACAAAGCTATTTCTTTTTAATCAATATTCACCCATTAGAATGAATGTTAACTTGACAAATAAAACCATCAAGCAATTGGAATATGAGTCTCAGAAATCTCAAAGGTAGATTTAAGACAACTGCTCTCTTAAGTCATACCATAGACACCTTTTGTACCAACCACAGAAATACATGTATCAGGGTCCTAGTGGAAAAATGTCCAAAAGTTGAATTTTACCACATTGTGTTTTACTAAGGAAATGAATCAAGGAGGGAAGGAGGAAGAATGCACACAAAGGAAAGAATCGCAACAAACTAGAGAGAGAAGAGAGGAGGGGGAGAAAATAAGATCAGGCATTCCATGCAACTTAAAAGACGTGATCAATTAATAATTAAGCTAAGAAGCACAGACACGGACACGGGACACGACACGGACACGGACACGGCAATTTTTAAAATTTGTTGGACACGGACAAGGCGTATATATATATATAAATATATATATACATATATGATAAAATTTAGAATTATGAAAAAAAATTCAGAATTCATATTTCAAGACTTCCAAAAATTCAGAATCTAAAAAAACAT
>JANZLC010000001.1:19998786-20027994 GCA_026413385.1 Erythroxylum gracilipes
CCGTGTAGGTTCAGAGCGAAGAGTTTAAAGACTGGGACGAGTCTACTGCACTGGCCAAAGGAGTCTGTTCATAAAGTACAAAAATGTATTTTGTTTCCTTTGTTTGGACTTGTAAATATTCTTTGGATTTCTGTTCTGAGATTTTCGATATGTAATATATGTGTGTGGGTTTGAGTTACTAAATAAAATAAATATCAGTGAGATGTTTGGTTTTGTTTGTTCTGTCTTGGGTGACATCCATGTATTCTCCCAGGGGGTATTTGGGTGTTACATCATCAACACATATGGAATTTGTTGATGACTCTCAAGGATGAATTTGAACTCATTTGTAGCTCTCTTCTTTATGGAGGAACTCTACCCAATCTCGACATTATCATTAATGAGCTCTCTCAAAGGAAAGTGGCCTCAATACACTCTACATGGAAAAATTTGTCCCATCTACTAATGTTATTCTTGAGACTCATACCTCTTCTCAAACTTCTTATAACTCAGGTAAAAGGTTCTATAAGGGATCTTATAGGTACTGCAAAAAGCATAGGCATCACATCTTTGAATGTTGGAAACAGTTCAAACAAAACTCTGGACAAGGTAATTCTTTCAAGTCCCTTCAGCTTACTTTCACTACTACTACTGCTACTGAGGGCCCAACAAAGAGCACCTCTCATAAATTCTCTTTAAATGATCTTTATTCCCTTCTTCAATAGCTCCAACCAGACTCTAATACTATATCATCTTTTTCCCTATCTATCACATCAAGTACCTCAACCTCTTGGTATCTTGATTATGCTTGTTGCAATCATATGACCTCTGATTCTTCCATTCTTGAATCTTTAAAAATATCATATATTCCATATATTTTTTATATTGTTGATAACTCTGCTATGTATGTATAATGTATCAGCACTATTCACACATATCTAAATCACTTTTACTTAAAACCCTTCTTGTTCACAAACTCTTGTTGAATCTTATTTTTGTTGGACAATTACGCGAACTTGGTTTTAATCATCTTTTTTTAGTTGTGGTTGCATTATGCAAGATCCATGGATGGGTGCAATCCTTAGGAGATGAGCTAAGGTTATACAATTGTTTGAGTTTACTTCCCTGAATCTTCCCTCAAAGTTTGTTGTTGGTGCTGTCACTTCTCATATATGACGCTCTCACTTAGGTCATCTTTCTACTTCTAGATTAGGATTCTTAATCTCTAGTGTTACTCTAGGTCATGTTAGGACTGAACATTTTGATTGCTTCTTGTCAACTATCTAAAATTCATACCTTACCTTTTTTCTCTTAATGATTATATTTGTTTAACGCCTTTTGATCTAATTCACTTTGATATTTGGGGCCATGCACCTCATGAAACTATCAGTAGTGAGGGGCTGCCCCAGTGCACAAAGTTCTCGGCTTTGCGAGGGTCATCAATTGTACGTTGTCTTCCCTTTGTATTTTACAAAGAGAACATTTCTGTAACTTAGACTAGTGGCCTTTTGGTCACAAAGGAATAACTTTATCAGTTACTCCAAGGCTCACCCTCTTGAAACTATCAGTAGTATGAGATATTATATGATCTTTGTCAATGATTTTTATAATTTATATATAGATTTATCTAATGTGATATAGATTTGAACTATTCTCCATTTATTGTTGTTTTACTAATATGATTCAAACTTAGTTTTCTAGCAAGATTATAATATTTTGTACTAATAATGCCATGGAATACAAGGATACAAATTTCACTAATTTCCTTATTCAACAGGGGACCATCATTCAGAGATCCTTCCCAAGTACATCTCAATAAAATGGTTAGGCTGAATACAAACATAGACACATTTTTGACACTATTTGAGCCCTTTTTATATGCTCTTCCTATCTTGAAACCTTTTGGTGTGAAGCAACCTTTAGTACTATCTATATTTTCAACCACATTCCTTCTCTTATTGTAGGTAACATCTCTCCTTACAAGCGCTTATTCAATCGTGATCCTGACTATCAGTCTCTTAAAGTCTTTGTGCATGCTTTATTCTTTTACAACCTTATGAGCACACCAAACTAGAACTAAGAGCACAGTTATGGTGTTTTATGACGTACAACATAAAGCATAAACGCATGTAAATGTTAGGATCTCCTATCTCAAAAACTTTGAATCTCTCAACATGTCACCTTTTAGGAACATAAAATTTTATCTACACTCTCAAAATTCCAAGTCAACGAGCCCTCACAATAATTTCTTTCTGATCCTACCGTATCTTTGTTTCTTGATATTTCTTATGCAGGTCTATCTTACAGTTATAATAGTTCAACAAAACTAGCGCCTGATTTTATTGTATCTCCCACAGCTACAAATCCTCCACCTTCACCAAATAACTCTTTCCATTCATTCATCGTAATATACCGAGTCTCAATAATTTTTTATTGATCCTCTCGAGTAAGTCAACCTTCTATTTGTCTTAAAGAATTCGATGTTTATTAAACTATTTTTCTCTATATGAACCTCGCACCTATCTTCGAGGCTACCTTTGACCCTTTATGAAAATAAGCAATGGCAGAAGAACTACAAGCACTCTTAAACACCAATACTTAGGACTTGGTTAACTTACCTCTAAACAAGTATGTTATTGGTTGTAAATGAGTCTATGGGTCTAAAAAATCAAGACTTGAGATGATAGATCAGTCGAAAGATACAAAACCAGATTAGTTGCTAAAGGGTTTACTCAAGATTATAGAATTGAATATGAGGAGACTTTTGCTCTTGTAGCTCACCTAACTTCAATCCGCAATCTTATGTCATTAACTTCCAACAAGTATTGGGACTCTTAGAGGCGAATATCCAGAATGCCTTTCTCAATGATGATCTCATTGAAGAAGTATATATGCAACCTCTACCTAGGTATGCTAATCTACATAATAAAGTTTGTTGCCTTCATAAAGTTTTGTATGGTCTTAGGCAAGCTCTTTGAGTGTAGTTTGCTAAATTCAGCTCCACCGTTAGCTGTCTTGGCTTAACATCTAGCTCTTATAATCTTGCCTTATTTCTCTAAAAAACATATCAATGGTGCACTCTTCTTCTTCTCTATGTTGATGATATAATAATAAACAACAATGACACTCAGGGGATTTTTGCTCTCAAATCCTTACTTCATCAACAATTTGAAATGAAAGATTTAGGTCCCCTAAGTTATTTTTTCGATCAAAAGTATTATCTGACAATTTGAGTTACTATTTATCCTAAGCAAAATATACTACTAATCTTATCTCTCATGTTGTCCTTACTAACATTAAAACTGCTAGCACCCCACTTGATTCAAATGATCATATTTTTACTATTGATGGAACTCTTCTTAGTGATGACATACTTTATTGATAGCTAGTTGGTAGTCTTATATACTTCACTATCACTTGTTGAAATATTGCTCATACTATTCACATTGTGAGTCAGTTAATATCTATACCTTATACCACTTACTTTTTTAATATTCTCTGCATGCTTTGGTGTATTCTAGGAACTTTCACTTCAATAGTTCATCTTCATTGGATGTTTGTGTATACTTTGATTCTAACTAGGCTAGAGACCCAACTAATTGTTGATCCACTACTGGCTGTTACTTCTTTCTTAGCACATTTCTCATTGCTTGGTGCAGCAAGAAAAAAAATGAATGTCTCTCGCTCAAGTATTGAAGTAGAATAACGAGCCCTAGTTGACACTATCCTGAGCTCCTCTGGTTAAAATGGTTACTTTAAGACATAGGTTTCTAGTTTACTTTAGTGGTTTCTCTCTTTTATGGCAATTATAGTGCCATGTAGATTGCCCACAACGATGTCTTTTATGAACGAACAAAACATATCGAGATTGATTATCATCTTGTAAGCCATCAGGTGCTTCAAAACACTATACAACTTGTTCCTTTCTTGTCCTAATTGCAGATTGTCGATCTTTTAACCGAATCACATTTGCCTCAATGTTTTGAAGATCTTCTCTCTAAACTCAAGTTATTGTCTTCACTATCACAATAAGTTTGAGGGGAGTATTAATATAATCTTATATTCAAACATCAATATACATTTAGCTTTAGTTTTCTCCTAGAATCATGTATATTAATGTTATATAATTATTTCCTTGATTTTGTTTCTTTAGTTGGATTCATTCAATGTGTATAAATACATAGATGTATATATCATTACATACTTAGAAATATACAAAGTCTTCCATCATTCTTTCTCTACTCCTTATTTCTGCATTTTTGTTATTACTCAGTTTTTATATCGAATATCCCAAGTTTTGATTTAGAAGTTATACTACAAAAAGAGTATTTTTAAGTATCTAAGATCTATCATTCAAAGCAATGGAGAGATCGATGAGAACATTGTTCACTATATTAGATCAGGGTGAATTAAATGGAGAAGTGAATCAGGAGTTTTATATGACAAGAAGATATCACTCAAATTCAAAGGTAAACTCTATCGTACAACGATTAGGTTGATCATGCTCTATGAGGCAGAATGTTGATCCATCAAATAGGTGCATAGTGATAAGCTAGTAGTGGCGGAGATGACAATTCTCTATTTGATGTGCAACCTTACTCGAAGAGATAAAGTTAGGAATGCACTGTTAGAAGAAAAATTAAAAGTGACTAATGTTAATGAAAAATTAAGAGAGGCAAAGCTTAAGTGGTTATGACGTGTTAAGAGGAGACATCCAAATAAAGATGCGAGAGAATTGTAGTTAGGAATTTTAGTAGAAAAAATGAAGGCCTAAAAAGAACTAGGGAGAGGTGATTAAGAATAATATGACTCTATTGGAAATTATCAAGGGTATGGCTCTCAATAGAAAACTTTGACATACTAGGATATAAGTAGAGGATCTCACATAAAGAGTTTTTCTTAGCTCCTTTAAACTTTTTTCTTTCGAGTCTTATGTCATGCATTTAGTCTTATCCTTTTATATGTAGTTCTTTCCCCTTAGTTATTTAGTCTAAGCATTTCCTTATGTAGCATAAACATTTTCTTGTAATACCATATGTGTGTGTGTGTTGGGAGGTTATCGTAAACAACCACTCTATCAGTTAAGGTTAAGACTACGTACTTTTGGATCTCCCTAGACCCGCATTCAGCAGAACTTTATTAGGTTGTTATTGTTATTGTTGTTTGAAAATCCCAAGTATTCTACTTGTCTTGACCCAAATATGCATTTACTCCTTCAGATAAATAGCTAGTTCGCCTGAAGTGTCTCCCCTCTTTATTAAATTACTATCCATACGACTGAAATGAATGACTATATATGAGTATATCATCAAAAAACACAAGAATGAATCGTCTAAGGAAAGGTTTGAAGATTTCATTCATCGGGCATTGAAATATGGAGGGTGCATTTGTTAATTTGAAAGGAATGACAAGAAACTTGTAATGCCCTTCATAGTTTTGAAAGTCATCTAACAGAAAATCTTCGGGATGCATCTGGATCTAATGGTAACCTAACCTCAAGTCTAGATTCGAGAACCAATTGGAACTATACAACTCATTTAAAAGTTCTTCAATCATGGGTATCAGAAATTTGTCCTTGATCACATGTTTTTTAAGATCTTGAGAGTCGGTGCATATACATCATGAGTTATCATTCTTCTTGACTAAGACTACTAGTGAAGCAAACAGCCCAATGCTATGTCTTATGAACCCTTGGTTCATTAGCTTCTAGACAGAATGCTCTATGATGTCTTTCTGCACTCCTGAATATAGGTATGCTCGAATATTAATAGCTTATATACCTTCCTTCAGATGAATCTAGGGATTATAGCTTTTATTGGGTGGCAAATGGGTTGGTTCCTTAAATGTCATAAAATAATCGCCTAAGATTCCATTAATCGTATTAAAGAGCTCCATTGGTTTTATCTAACATCAAGCTGTTGTAATTGACTTTCTATAAGGTAGGTTAATTGCACCATATAAAGTTATCCTCTCCTTAAATGAATAATGACCTTTTTGAATTCTCTACTTGAAACCAACTATGACCCTTTACTTAGATTGCCATTCAAAGTGACTAGTTTCCTTTCCCATCTAAACATCATGGTTCTCTTCTTGAAATTACACATAACATCATTCAACCTACTAGTCATTATTCCCAGTAGGACATCACATCCTCCTAAAGCTAACAATAAGGCATTTGTGGTGAGCTGTAAGCCTTGCATGGTTAATGTAAAGTTCATGCAACATTGCTTTCAAATCAATTTCAGTCCTCCCCCAACTCTGATGTGAAGCTGATCGATTTCCTTAACATCGCATTTTCTCTTCTTAGTTATTGAAACATCCATAAAATTGTGAGTGCTTCCATTATCTATCAAAATGTGGATCACTCTTTTATGATATATTCTTGAAACCCTCATCTGCTTAAATTCCTACTCTCTTTCCATTCCCATCATCACTTGCGAGGATACATTGGGGAAGGTAGGTTCGGCATATTCTTCACCAACCCCCTGTCTTCTTCCATTCCTTGGTTTGCATCTAAGACACTCTCTTCCCCTTCCACTAAGTACAATTGAAGTTGCTTCTTTCTACACCTGCGGGTTGAAACATATTTTTCGTCACACCAGAAACAAAGTCTCTGGACTCTCCTATCATTGAATTGCTTCCTTTTAACATGCTTAAATGCCTTATTAATTTTAAATTGTTTTGGTCGTACTCGAGTACCCAAAGTGGGAAGTAATCCATCTACCAAAGAATTTCTTTAAGTTTTCGCATTATGATGAGTTTGATGAGTCGGATTGATGTTTCCTCCTTCATTGGGTGTTCTCATGCTTCTGCCTTTGAATAAAAGGTGTGCCTCCTTTAGTCATTACCATCACTTCTTGTATTCGCGCCAACATATAAGCTTCTTGAAGTGAGACAAGCTCCAATAACTTCACCATAAGTCCCAATTAGATTTGAGGCCTTTGAGGGAAAACCCGATCAAATAATAGTCGGGTAGTGACGTTCTATTAGTGATGGTGGAACTGGGTGCAATACTCTTGGACCAATCCTTCCAGCCTAAGTTCTTTAAAATCCCCATTGGATCATCAGTTATCTCTACATCGAACCGTTGTTTAAGCACGGTAGCGAACTCTTCCAAATCTACACTTCTAGTTTGGTTCTATTCTTCAGGTACAGCTAATATCATTCTTGAGCATGTTCCTTCTCTAGCTTATTCCTCTAAATGTAAAACCACCGTACCCACCTTCCAAGTTTTTCGGGATATCGTCCAAAATGAAAAATTGCTTACACCAGTACAACCATAGCTTAACGCATTCTCCATCAAACGCTAGAAATTCAATTATGCCGAGTCGTGTTGGCATTGCGTATTCCAATTTATCATGGACATGTTTAACACTGCTAACAATTTGCTCTGGGGTGTTGACCAACCCGTTAAATGAATTAGGTATCATTAATTTGAGCTCGAGCATCTTCTTTTCGTGTTTGTTAGCCTTATTCTAAAATTCCAATAGAATCTTTTCATTCTTAGCTTAGGCCTCCATCAAGCTTCTAACACTTTCCTCAATTATGTGCTAACTCCACTCTACACATTGTTTCAGCCATCCCTCATCTAGATTCGTTGATCTGATACCAAATGTTTTGCATTTTTATCACTTAGAAAATGAGTCGCACTTGATTAAGAAGTAGAATTAGGAAGGAAGGAAGAAGAACAACACAGGGAAAGAATCGCAACAAATCAGAGAGAAAAGAGGATAGGGACAGAGAATAACAACTTTCTTGTATATTGTTCAGTACTCATGTATCTGTTACACAACAATTTAAGACAAGGGGAACCAATATAGAGTAGACACACATCCAAGTTATGCTAAAAGGTTTATTTAAAACAATGCGTCTTGGATATAGACTTGGTTAGGTTGCATGGTCGTTTCTTCCTAAGATTTCTTCTTTAAATCCCCGGCGCTCATCACTTCGTCATTGTTTTTAGCCTGCAACATAATGTTAAGACATAACAATTCGACAAGATCATCACATTGAAAAAGAAAATGTAGTGGGAGACACAGAAGAAGAAACATCCAGCAAATGTTTGTTCAAAGCAGACAAAATAAAAGGAGAATACAAGAAAAAGAAAAGGTAGTTTCCTCTTTTAGAGTTCTATTGGATCACCATACTTTTTAACTCTTCATGCTCCCAAAGAATCTTGATAGAGGAACAGGGCCATCAGTCCCTTCATCATCGATACTAGAGTGCTTGGATCTTGACCTGTTCTTTTCTTTTGTCGATCTCTTAGACCTCTTCAATCTTCGTGATTCCTTCTCCTCATCATCACTAATTGAAGAATCAGAGAATGAAGTTGAAGAGCTAGACTCCGAAGATCTCCTTGAATGCTGAAATCACAATTTTACAAGAGAATCATTTAGGGATTACAACTTTTGTTCGAAGTGAAATAAAATTCAATGATATTCCTACTGTGAGACCCTCTTTTCTAGAAGTTGGACAGCACCACGATTGTGCAAACCCATTGGTATAACGGTAACATATTTTGACAAGGGAATGGCGCAAACAAGATTGTCCAGAAAATTGACCAAGTGTCCAAAGATTGGCAAGTTGCACAAGCTGTGTGTTTTGGGGGAAAAACAGCAAATAGGCTGTTCAGTGATGTTGCAGCACGGTGAGGCAGCACTGACATAGAAAATTGTTGCTGGACATTGATAAGCCACGATGCTCCTCTCAGTCACGTAAACCAAATCCCAAATATGTGGGATGAAGTGGGACATAAGTTGCATACAGTAGGCGTCATTTATTTCCGTTAGTTATGCTCTGTTTTACGTGAAGTTATGCTTTGTTTTACGTGGGTCATGTTCCAATTAGTAGTTGTAAGTTTTCCTTGTCTTTCAGTTTGTTTGTCCATGGCTGTGCTTATTTAAGCGGCCAGTACTATCATCAATGGATATCAAGTATTACATTTCTTAAAAAACTGTGGTTTATTTCTCACCCAAAGAGAAAGCTATTTACGTTAACGTCAGTCGCAGTTGTTGGGACCTATCAGACATTGACAAAACATGGATTAAAGGCTGGAGACACAAGTCAATCACTTAGCACCTTAGTGGACTAAGTGCAGTGGTAGATTGTGGTAGTTTGGGACGGATAGTAAAACTGTCCAGATTTGAAATTTCTATTTGTATGAGAGATTTGGACAACCGTCCTATACTCCTATATTCTGTTGTATGTTGGTTAATCTGTTTGTTGTTATCCAAGTGGAAAGTTAGAAGCAATTGCTGTACAAAAACAGCTGAAACTACCTAGTAATCAACTTGGACGGATTTGCCTAGACATAGAATTCATGGTGTTCGGTATGTGCTAGTCTATTGTAAACCCTCATCAGATATTGTAAGAACTTGTTCTAAATTAATAAAGTCCCTTATTAGGTTAAATCTCATGTTGATGTTTATTTCTGTACCAAATCGCCCCTCATTATAATGTCCATAAGGTGTTTGATATTTATTTACCAAAAACCACTTACGATCTATCCATGTATATGAAGAAACATGCCTCCTGATATCTAGTTTATTGCTTTTCGTCCTATAAGTCCCAAAGTGCCTAAATCACAATGCATACCAAGTGTTCGACAAAAAGCTTCAAACACCAAGTAAACACCAAGTGTTTGACAAAAATCTTCACTGAACTAAGTTGGTGCAAGTGCAACTTAGTGCAACATAGGGCTGCTTGTCAGTGTTTTCCCAAACCTCAACTAGAGCCTGTGACACGTACTATGCACTTCATTATTATTCCTCAATTGACTTATTAATAAACCAGGAATAAACTAAGGCCCTTTAGGATGGAATGGTATAACATTAAACCAAGGAAATAAACAATTACACATCCCCTCGCAACCATGCAGTCTCAAAGGGGACACACAGAAATCACAATAAGGACATGCAAAAACATACCAAAATGTTCAATGACAACTATCCATCCTATACACCCAGAAAATGCTAATCCTCTACTTATTTTAAGATTGTATTATAGGAACAATATTGGGTTGATACATCAGTTAAGACATGTGATACAACTTAAATAACGTGAACCAAAATCTAAGAATAACTTCAATATGAAGAGAAAGACAGTAAGGTTATGAGATAATTAAATTGGTAAGGAAGAATGAGATTTTAAGTCCTCCAAACTTTGTGACATGTTTTCATTCTGGATTGATGGTTTCTAGAACTATTTATAGCACAAGAGAATGTTCAATCCTATTAAAAAATAAATTCTTCTCAGTTGACAAGAATTTAATGAGGCATGGGAAAAACACAGCTAGTCCATAAGAATGTCCATCACAGAGGATGGACAATAAGTAAAAAAAAACTGAATCAAAATATTTTTCTCGTATAAAATCAACCAATTAAGTCAAAGATCGAACATCTACATAATCTGCAAGATATATTCAGGTAAATACAACTCAGAAGATTAACAGTAAGAACATGTAAGTACCTTCCTCTTTTTGCTGCTCCGTTTCTTCACATCCTTGTCCTTCCTATCTGCAACATATGGCTTGCATTCAGCAGTGCAAAAATGATGGGCAATGACAGTACATGATAAGATATTATAATGGTGTTTTGCACGTACCTTTTTCATGTTTAGACTTGCTGCGGGAGTGATTCCTGCCATGGGCAAGTTTGCGTGCTCTTTCAGCATCTAGTTGCGCTCTGTACTCTCTCATCATCTTGTCTGTATCTGCTTCAAGTTCCTCCTTTCTAATTTCATCTTCCTATCACACCAAGTGCAAAATCAATGCAGAAGTATGTCTCATAGCACATAATTTAAAATCAAGTGATAGAAATGAACATACACATGAAGGCCTTCATTACCGAAAGCCTAGAGCATGGTTAAAATGCAAGTCAGATACATCACATCTTTAATGATTCAATTTATCGAGACCTTAATCCCGAAAAAGATTTCAACAAAACAATTTAAGCCATAAAGACATTGACAAAATAGTTATGCAACAGCTAACATAACTTTCAACCTTTCAGCAAAATTATGCTTGATCTCATGATACATGGTTGCTTGAAATTTCTCTCATTCAGTATCATATATCTTATAGTTCCCTTGACCATAAATATCACATCATAGATTAAAGGAGTTGACAAACTATTTTACTCAGTTAACCATGAAAAAGATTCTAGAAAATAGTTTCTGTGGCTTTTGATGAGATAGATTTCTCTTCACTATTAACGATTTGACATTTACCTAACAGGAACCATAATCGGTTTGCAAATGGATGAATAAGTGCATGCTTGTGCCTGTGAAACCATTATATTATTGAAAAATACGGCTCAAATCAAGATAGCAATGGCAACACTACTATAAGCTACAGTGAGTAAAGGACAATAAGATTATATAGCTACCTTTTTCTTCTTTTTGAATTCTTCCCACGTAATAGTGTGTGAGGTTTTAAGGCTGGCCAAACGAGCAGCATGCCATTCTGGTGAATGAAAAGAACTATCCACCTGTGACTCTCCTCATCAGAAATGTCCTAGGAATAAAAATTGGAAAGAAGAACAAGGAGGAGAAGCAGGTATGGTCCACGCTACAAAAGCTACCAGATTGCCCGATTGGATATCAATAATCTGAAATAAGTTCTTGGCAAGATCCTCTCAATCCTTTCATTGGCAAATTAATTTTGTTAAAGCTGACAGTCCTACAAGATTAAATTATGAAGAAAAAGTGACACCAAACAAGATACCGAAGGCACTGATCCATAACAGTATGATCTTTGAGTCATGCAAACTATTCTGTTCATTCAGTGCAATAATATTATTAGTTTAGATAGCAGTTAGCCCGATCCACAAACATTCTAAATTCTAGCATACTGGTAGTTGATGCACCATAAGCTTGTCTAGTAACACCATAAGCTTGTTTACTAACATACATGACATTTTCCAATCCTGGAATCATAGGAACCAATCTCTGGTCATAAATAATATATATCCAGCAGCAGCAGTAATCAACACTGCTGTTGATAAATAGGTAAAACATCAAAACAAGTAGAATCCAACATCACATGCCATTCATTGACGCAAATAGATACAATAAAAATTGAACGGCATCATCAATACACCCCAAGTAAACAGAAGTCAATCTAGAGCATGTAACTCCGACACAAAAACCAACATTTACAGCAAGTGAGAAAAAATGTCAAATTTTATGAATTCAGAAATTGGAAACTCCCGAGTCACAAAGGATAGTATGAAAGGGTACAAACCATGCCGTCTTCGATCTCTACAGGTCCTGCGGAGCTGGAGCTGGAGCCGAGCCTCGCTCTCTGCATAGCTTTGTACGCTTGATTTTTACCCATTTTGAAATATAAGAGATATCAGTTTTAAAATTGAGCTTTGAGGGAAAAAACCAGACCCAGGAAAGAAATTGAAGAAGGATCTGAGGATAAATTTGATCTGGGCATGAAAGTTTCAATTAAGGGTCCAAGCCCCAGGAAAGACGAGGAATTGAAAATATAGGGACCAGAGACGCAGGGTAGGGTAGGGTAGGGGCACAACAGAACCATATGAAATCCCAAATTAATTGGGCAACAGAGAGTTTTTTCTTTTTTGCTATTTTCTTTGTTAAAATTAAAAATATAAAATAACATTATTTTTAACAAAACAAAAGTTTTATATTTTTAATTTTAAAAAATTGGTCAAGCCTTTCCAACCCAAGCGACCTTTTTGCCATCCGAGTATAAAAGTAAGCATAGATTTTAATTTTTAATTTTAAAATTCATTTCGTGTAAATATTTTCTTGGAAAACACTATGATTTTAATGTGTATTTAGTTTTTTTTAAAGAAAAAGTAATACTAATAGTTTGGTGATTCTCTATACATATATTTCCTCAAATATTAATCATTTAGAAAAAATTTTAATTAAGTAGTCAATATATATAATATAGATATGAAAAATAAACAATATTTTAAAAAATTGTTAATCACAAATTATAATTAGTACCTTAAACCCTTCAAGGTATTGGGCTTGAGCTTCTGAACTGACACCTTGATCCCACAAACAAGGTCGTGTACATATATAAGTTGAGTTGAGTTGAATTAACTATACTTCAATTTAAATTTTTGGACTCAAAATGTTGAGAGATCACATGTTTATCAACAATGTCGTACCAAATAATCTACTCATAGGTTTAATCAGTAGGCAAGATTTAGGTAAATGATGAGGTAGTGTAAACATTGACTAATTAATTAGATATCAATGGATCCTAACTTTTTAGTGGAAAGAAGTTCATAAAGTTGATTCGATTTTAATTCCCGGTCCTTTTGGGAACTTTATGTGAATTCAGCACATCTATTGTTGTCTTGATACACAAAATGCACACCTTCTGACTATGTACATATGTACGCATACATTATATGTACATCCCCCAGTCCTGCCTGGTCAGTGGAGCAATACCTCCTCGCTTTCAACCGCACATCTTTAGTCTTATGTTTAAAATAAAGACTATAAATCTATTAATTGTTTATATTAAAATTGGAAGTATTGGTTTATGTCCTACAATCATTCGATTCGTTGTAGTTTAGTGACAAAATAATTTAAAAACATTCTTTATCTTGTATATATTTATATGTAGATGATAAAGCCTAGGAGATAATTATACATTGCAAATGAGATTATAATGAGATTATAATTATGAGATGTATGTTACATTTATGTATCATTCGTAAATTGTTCTTAGTCATTGTTCTACTAAGACTAGACATTAATAGAAAGTTAAAAAATTAGCACACGTTATGTTTTTTCTTATAAAAATAGTCAATCACATAGACTAAAAAATGGATATACTTAGACAAATTGTAGGTGTTTGTTAGAGAACAAGTTTGCTGAACTGGCTCGATATGAAAAATCAATTTGAAACATTACTTGTATATGTATGGAAATTTTCATTGTGATAATTGTATAAATGATCCTTTGACTTAAAGCTTCTAAAGTTATTTATGTTTTTATACTATTTATGATATATTCTAATCATGAATAGCTCATTCCGTAGTCATTAGATAAAGCATCAACAATATGGAGGTATTTAAGTTATCAAGATAGGATTCATCACCCTAAAGTAATTAGAGATAATGTTTTGTTGTTCTCAATTAGTATTGATTCAGAAAATCCTTGGTGAAGGTAGAATGACACTTTGTAAATAGTTTCTAAATGTTATTAGTTGAATCAATAGCTAATAATGGATAACTAATATGATTGGATTCAAAATAGAGTAGTCATTAATGTCATACTCTACATCTAATCAAAAATTTGTATAATGAAATGATTGAATTATGCGAAAAATTATGCATAGAAAGGTTAATCAAAACCACTTTGACATTCGTAAATATTTAAGTGGTTATGATATTGTAACGCCCCAAATTAGGGGTTAGAATAGTAAAGGAAGTTAGGACGAATTATGTTTGCTCTTGCTTATTGATTATGTACGTACTTGTTCTGTCTTGAGTGGCATCCATGTATACTCCCAGGGGGTATTTGGGTGTTACAGATATATTGCTAGATGTCAATATTGATCTATGATTATAAATTATTTAAATTAAAGATAAATTAAAAGAAAATTTAATTTATCTAATTCTAATTATAAATTAGAATTAGAATTTATGTTTATTGCCCAAATATTTAGGAAGTTAATGAGTTTCACATAAAGAACGAGTTGAAGAGAGCAAAGATATTTTAATCAAGTTGTTCTTGATTGTAAATTTTGAAAAAATTTATGATTAAATATGAGATACTTAATAAATAAAGATCAGTATGAGATATTAGATCTTATTCAGGCATAGTTGTAAATAATTCTAATTAAAGTTTAACTAAAATTAGAATTTAATTTTAATTAAATTACTAAAATGCCCCAAACTTATTATGAATATGATTAAATTCTAATGAAGTTAGCAATTCTTGCTTAACCTTCTCTATAGGAATTACAGATTTCTCTCAACCTGTTTATGTGAATACTATTAGATGTTGGACATTTGTGTAGCTACGGTGGTTGAGATGGATTAGTTTCGGAAACAGTTCATAGAATACGACAAGAAAATGATGAAGCTTTGGAATAAGATACGAATTAAGATTTATGTTTTATTATGATTTAATTGTTAATCATTTTATATAATTAAAGTAATCTTGGTTTTCGAAAACTTAAAATACAGACAAGTTTTGTAATTATTCTGCTGTGATCGGGATTGAATCTTGTCCCAATTTTCCAATAAAAAGGCAAGACAGAATGAAATTTTAACTAATATTCTTAGAAAAATAACAAAAAATACTACATCTTTAACTAATTTTAGTTTAAACTTTGAACCATTGTCCATATTCTTAAATTCATGTTGTAATTATTCTTAAATTTTTAAAATACTCAATTGAATAAATCTATTATTGCAATTTAAATTTTGTCAATAAAAGTTGATTAATTGATGGTATGAACTAATAAAATATATAATAACACAATAATGTTAGAATACGTGATATATTTGTAATGTGTCATAATAAAATTTAAATGATACATTCATATTTATTTTACTAAATGTTATGTATCAATTTATAAAAAATTCTCGTGCAGTCATGGTAGCTCCTATTTTATTCATCATCATCATCATCATCATCATACCTCGAAGTCCCGCAATAAAGCAGGGTCTGGGGTAGCTTCTATTTTATTAGCCTCGCATAATAAATTAGTAGTCCTTTATTATGACTTTGTTAAATTGGAAGTGAGGGGCTTAAACTGAAAAACACTCAAATTAAAAAATATATATCACTACAATTAAAATTTAAATAAAATTTTAGGTATTTATTATGTCATAAAGTAATGTTTTACATATTCTATCAAATTCAATATTATACTTGATTTTGATATTGTATGGTACTAGTATTGATTAATATCGAGTACAGTTTAATAACTATTTTTAATTTCCATTAATATTATCTTTCATATATTTCTCATATAAACAATAACTACAATTAATATAAAAAAAGTTCTTAATGTCATACAGATATAAAGCTAACAATAATACAAAATACTGAAAATATTACAATTTACATCATATAGTAAAGAATAATTACATCAAAACATTATATAGTAAAAATAATTTAGGTTCATAAACATTATAACAAGAGTTAATATTGAGGAACACCACAAAGTAGAAGTAAAACCTAAAACAAAATACTTGCAATTTCAATTTTTGTATTTATATTACATATATAGAATTTAACATATACATCAATTGCAAGTGAAATTAAAGAAAAAAATTGAAACTTAGAAAATCATTCAATGATATATCTGCTCAAATCACACTGGTCTCGATTTTCATTTAATATAAATCCTTATTATTGAGAGAAGTTACATTACTACTATCATTCAAACTCATTGTACTAAATGGCATGTCAATATTTTTTCTATCTAATATTGTCTTAGAAGTCACTTATCTATGAAACTTGATTCCACGAAAACCTAATCTACTAAAAGGTCAATATGGTCAAGGAAAATAACGTATATAAAACTATTTGTTTTATAAGAATCATAGTAAACAAATAAATAAATAATTAAGAAATTATATTCAACAAAATAATGATAATAACATACCTTTTTTGAAGCTTTATATTGTATTGAACAAAGACCAAATCATTCAATCTTTTGTGTTCCAATAAATTTCTTTTTAAAATTGATAAATTCAAATGTACTCTAATTTGTTTCACAGTCAGTTGCACTCTTATATTGACTCAAAGTTCAAATAAAAAACCTTTGCAATTCAAGAATATCACTTTTGAATTGGTCTCATCAAACATTTGTAAGACAATAAAAGTAATCTTATAAACAAAATAAAGTGTTGATTATTTTTAAACAACTAACAAAAATGAAGAAATATATACATAGATTAAATTTGTCTTTTAAAAAATTGCAATGGACATCCTAAAATCATTGTGCACATCCTTGTATACCTCCATTTGTGATCTAAAGAAATTGTGCATCTTCTCATATAAAATAATTGCTATGATAGTTAATAACATTTTCCAATTAACTCTAGCTTTTTTTTTGTAAAACTTGGTATATAATAGATAATAAGATTTAATAATGCCCCAATAGAAAACAACATAGAGTAAAGCTGTCTTTCCCAATTTTTGTTGATGACATCACAAAAGTTACTTATCATTGCCGTCTCATCACTATCAGTCAGACAAATCACCCTGACCAAAGGCTCACAAATTGGCATTGGGAGCAATATAATTCTAAAAACCTTAATTACAATATTAGATTTAGCATGTTGAGATGTAACTCATTTATTACTTGTAAATATTTATCTCAACTCTTTCTTTATTAGAACAAAATATTGAAGTGATTAGAAATTATTTAGAAATCTTATAATAATATTACAACACAAATTCTTACTATTGGTGAAATCCTTTCTCATCAAATTCAGAATCTATGCATAATTACAGATGAATGTAATCATTGTTCTTATTTTTAACATTGTTTTATCAATGATAGGAAAGTATCAAATATCTTCTATAATTTCTAATATCAGGTCAATGTAATGTGCAATACAAAGAGTCCAATAAAAAGAATTATAACTACTTTGCAACATTTTCTTAACTACTTTATAAGCAACATTATTATTAGTGATGAATTGTACATTATAAACTACATTTTCCTTCCTCACATTAGTTGTAATAATCCTTTCTTATTGGGTAAGAATAACACCTTCAACATTGGCAGTATCATTCTGACAAATGCAAAAAGAACTTTGACTACCAATTTCGTAATTCAATCTTTACCTTATGTCTTTCTTATTATAATATCCTTCAAGCAAAGTTTTCATCTGTCATTTTACTTTATGACTAACTTTTTTACAAAGGCTTATCATTACCTTTGATCGTAGTTGAATGTTTTTTTTAATATGGTGATTCTCTCATCTTTCAAATGTTTGTTGCAATACAAATAAATAGTATAGTACTTCATACCATGAACCAATCTAACATGAGCTCAAGCAAGATCATTGAATCTACCTGGAGATATTAAATTATCAGGACTATTTAGACTCCCTTCTATTTATTTGTAAAATTAAATAAAGACATATACTTAAATTAAATTGATGACTTCATATCAAAATAGAGTGTTCTTCTAACTTAGTTTATTATTAACTACTATCACAAAATATTTATTGTTCAACTTAAAACAAACACACCTTGGATTTTTAAAACATACACATAACTTAAACTTCAAAGGAATTCCATGACATGCCACTGATAAATATGTATATATATTTGTATATTTAAAGTCAATAGTCCAAGAATCCCTATTACCAGCTACTAGTTAGTGACATGAAAAATATAGAGTCAATTATGTGTAAAATAATAGGAAGAAATAGAGTAACAACTTCTTAAACTATTATATGGTATAGATATGCAAATGAACTTCATGAACTTATATAAATGATTCCTTGAGAAAATTCAAGAATTAAGCACATTTTGTCTAAAAATATTCAAAGTTTGTTGGTAAACTCAAGCCTCCTCTAACAAGAATTTAGTAAACATTTATATGTATAACTACCATAAATATGTGAGGGTGTAAATATTGTTTTTTTTAATATATATTTATACAAGACGTAGGTGAACTTTATAATAACTAATACGCAAGCAAATCCATGATTTATGGTAAGAGCATATATCATATAAACAAATTTCAATTATTTAAGCTATAATTCCTAAACACTTTGATTAAACAAACTATAGTGACAAAATGTAATTGTATGAAATTTCAACAGTATGGAATATCTCACTTTACAGTAAAGTTTGCTTTCTATCCAATGTTATGAATGTTATACTCGTACCGGTACTAGATTTGATTTTGGTATGATACTATATCGATATCGGTCAATACTGTGTATCATTTTAAGAATTTTTAAAATTTATAAAATAGTCCCTGAATTTTTTAAAACTTGCAAAATAGTCCTTCAATATATTATATTGTATAATTTATCATTTTACATCAACCATGTCTCCAAAAATCATAATAACAACAATTTATTTATTTTATTAAATCAATCTTGAATAAAAGATGATAATTTAGATTTAATTAAAACCAAAGGAACCTTTTTAGAGGTTGGTAATAGAACTCCATTGTCAAATGTTCTTAAAATAAATAAGGTGTATTCTCGTTATTTAGACCAAACAAATTAATTAGTCATAAATTAAATTTATAAATAAATTAATAGTTAATTTTAAATCATTAAATAATTTAAAATATAAAAAATATAATCTTATGTTCACTTGAATTTTAATACATGCAACTAAAAAAAGAAACCAAGTACAATATATATGTGCTTGGGATATTCACAAAATCAATGTTTGTCATATCAGGGCCGGCCCTGGGCAAGGGCAGGACGGGCACCTGCCTAGGGCCCATCATCATAAATGATAAAATAGGACATATTTTTATCCTTATAAAAAATAAAATGAAATAAAATAGAACCTACTCTTGACCTCATAAAGAATAACAAAAAAGACCCATATTTTGTTTATTTTTATTCTTTGTGAGGTCTCAAAAATAGACAAAAATAGAAACTTTTTTTTTACTTTACCTAGAGCCTATAAAATATTAGGAACAACCCTGGTGGTAATAAAACTTCACGTAAAAAAATTACAAATTTTGTTGGCTTTTTTTTTTGTATTTGATTGGACCCACTTCACTTTTCGAAAATAATGATAAGAAGTGGATTAGATCTTTAGATGCGAAAGAAAAGAGGTCCAATTATTTCATCCTTTAGCTTAAAATAAATTAAGGTGAGATAACATAGTAACCGAGTTTTTCCATACATTTTTGGAAAACCCTAAACTTTTTTTTAGAGTAAGCTGGCATGGTGCGATGACAGTGGGTGACCAGCGAGGCGGCATCGATGAACATTGGAGAGAGGAAGAACGTTGAAAATGGATAGGGTGGAGAGAGAGAGATGAAAATGGCGTGGAGTCTATTGTGAATTGTTTTGTTTTTGTTAATTTTTTGCAATTTAGCCCTTGAAAATTTAAAAGTTTACTATATTAGTTGATACTAGACAAAAAATTTGGTACTGACAGTATCGATGGTCGATATTAAAGGCATCGATTTCATACCATTTTCTAGTCAATAACGGTCGGTACGATATGAAACTCATATCTTTGTTTCTATCTCTAACCTTATTTTATTCTTAGCTAAAAAGAAATGAAAGATACCTTAAATACTATCTCATGTAATCAACACATTACATATACATATACCAATACACCTACATACATCAATACACCACTTTTGGACTAAATCCTACCAAAGCATCCATTCAATTCCATAATTAACACCATGTATAGTATTCCCCCTCTCAACAACCATTCCCATCGGTTCATGAGGCCTCAAGTCAGGTGCTCCTATGGCTCTAATTGTACCTGCCAAGCCTATTATAAAAATTACAGTTGCAACACAAAGTATAATACCAAATGCTAGCACGTTATCACCACGATTTACAAGCTTATGGAACGTCTATCTAAATAATCAAGCAATCTTATAAGATGACCAACAACATTGACCGCTTGACTGCGATCTGAAGATTGGCGTTGGACGGGCGATAACGAAACAACAAGAGGAGGAGAGGAAGAGCGAGATGGCACAACTACATAACATGAAAGATATGAACCTAAGACGGTAAGAGGAAGAGAGTAGACGGAGCCAACGACAACGACACACAGGAGTGACAGGCTAATGTTACAACCAGGGCAGTACTATACTTTTATGGGCCCAGGGTAAAATTAAAAAAAATAAAATAGGCCCCTTTCTTATAAATTATACTTTCATGTATCCAGGACAAAATTAATCTTTTTAAAAATGGGCCCCTTTCTCATAAATTTTATTAATTTATAATTTTCTGAAAGTTTAATTAATTTATTATTTTTTTTGGTAAATTTTTTAATTAATAGTTAGTTTAGAGAGGGGGCTTGGGGCCCCTACCCAGAGCCGGCCCTGGTTACAACAGTGAAGGTGACAAGCGATAACGATGAAGAAGTGCAAGACGACAAGGTGTAAGGAGGAGAGGAGAGAGAGAACATGGTAAGAAAGACAACACGACAGTGAAGATCGGTGGTGAGATGACATGACATGACAATGAAGAGAAAATGTGATGACCGTTTGACTGGAGGAAGAAGAGCCAACATGTCAGGAGGAGTTTTGGCTTTTAGATGAGTTGGTATAAAAATGTATTTATCACAATGTCATAAATACCGTAGTGGTATTGGTATATGATTTAATTTTAGTACGATACTATACTAATATTAGTCAATACTATATACCGTTTTGGGTAATTTTTTAAATTCATAAAATAGTCCCCGAATTTTTTTAAATTACAAAATAATCTTTTAATATATTATATTATATAATTTATAATTTTACATCAATCATATCTCTAAAAGTCATAATAATAGAAATAACAGTAATTTATTTATTTTTATTAATATTATTTTCACGTATAAATAACAATTACAATTAATATAAAGAAGATCATTTTAATCATCATATAAATATAAAATTAAGAACAATATAAAGTATTTAAAATATTATAATTACATCATATAATATATAATAATTACATCAAAACTTCAAATAAAAAGAATAGTAAATATCTTTGACTTTTTAACGGTTACAATTACAATAAGAGCTCGTACCTAAAAATCAACTAAACCAAATAAAATTTGATTTTAATGATAAACAATATATAATGATTACAAATATTAAACAATGACTAAATAAAAATTGATTTTAATGATAAAAATTAAATATTTTTAATTATAATTATTTCTAATATTACTAAATAGTGTCAATTATTCTTTCCAATTTAATAAACCTAATAAGTCTAGTGTAAAAGGTAGGCAGTAGGCCCGCTTAATGTTAGGAAAATTTTGTCCTTATATTATGCTTAAAAGTTTTAAAATCTAAGGAATATATTTTCCTAAATAGTACAGACCAACTCACTGGTTAAAACTGACATCAGATCAGCTGTTCCGAAATTGCTATTCCTATGTTGTTTCGCGATTAAAATGTCAACATTTTAATAAAACTTAAGAGTCTGGCTTCAAAGCAAGCTGATGCCCCCTCTTTTTTGCTCTTCTTCTTATTGTGCGGGGTTATAGTTCTGACCCCAAGCACTTGATGACGTCGCAGGGAGAGTCGGAGATGTACTACAAGAAGTAAGAGGACATGGTTAGCGACAAGTCTAATTTTATTGTTATTTTTAAAATTTTTCAATTTTATAGTCAATACCCACTTTTCCTTTCATAATAAAAAACAAAACTTGAAAGAGATTTTGTAATGAATGAAGCTCTTCTTTGGAATTACCAACCATGAGACATTTTGGATATGTTCAAGGATGAGGAATATAAGAGAAGGCCCATGGATGTTTATTTGAGGGTGAGTATTCAATTGAATCTTGTGAATGCTTTGTTACTGATTCTTTCTTCTCATGTTTTAGGGAATATATTTCATGTAGTTTGCATGTGGACGAGTGTACTGTGATATGGGTTCTTGCTGAAACATGGTGATGATGTTGTTGCAGGACAGTTCCGAGGAAGTTCAAGCATTTACTTATGTTTGGTTGGATAAAGATGATCCTAACTTGTATGGAGTGGCATTTTGAGGCAAATTTCTCTCATAATGGGTATGGTTAGTCATATTGTAGATTTCATTTAGGTGAGAAATACAAGGGAAGATAAGCATTGTCTACTGATTCTAACCTGGAGGATTAAAGGGATTCTTATGGGATGTGATGAAAATTTGTTTTTATTGAATCCTGAGGCAGCTACGTTTTCTTCTAAATCAAAATTCATCTTGGATGACTGGTGTTTTTCTCTGAGTTCTATGAAATCAGATGAATGAGGTCTTTGTTGTCGATAAGAAAACTCTTGATGCTAATTTAGAAATCATTAGTGTTGGAATAATCACTTGCTACTTTGAGTAAATACAATGCAGTGTAAATACTGAGTTTGACTTGAAAGATTTTGAATTAAGTTCCTCACGCAGTGTGACTGGGATGTCATTTATATGGTTTTGGATTTTGTGGAGATCAGTCATGAATTTACTATTTTTCTAATGCTTTTTTCTTCTCAACGTCTTATGTCATTGTATATTTTGAAGCAATGGAAAGTAACGCACATGAATGACTTTATCAAGATGACTCAAGGTTTCAAGCAAGAACTAGATTTGCATGAATCAAAGACAAGAGTAGCTGTTTATGAATCCTTCTATCAGCAGGATCAGAACAGCTCCCTAATGCCATAACTGTGTCATCTGTAGATATGCACATACTATTTTTAGAGAACATGTCTCCACTGTTTTGCATTCCTTGAAGGTTAGATTCTAGCATTAATATGCAACTTTATTGCCACAAATCATCTGCTTGGATTATTTTTAATAGGGATGGAAATGGTGTAACACTTGTGGCAGATTTTAGGACTTGCTATTGATAGCGATAATTCATCTGAACTTGTAATTCCCCCTATTTTGATAACCATGTTCTGTTGTGAGAAAAAGTTTTACTCCTTTGCCATAACCTCTTATTTCCTTTTCAAACACTGTGAATGTTCATCAAACACTTTAATTGATGCCAAAAAACAAATTTAATGTTTTAGTATTTTCTTCTCATCAATTAAAAGACTATATTGATGAAAAGCACAGTTGAAACAAATAACGTTAGATTGACATAGAGACCCTGATAAATTAAAGATCCAACTTTAATTTTTAAGATGTCATTTAGCCTGAATTGTTGGATTTTGAATTTTTCTGAATTTTCTAATTTGCTTAATTGGTTATTTATGCTTGTTTTGTGGTTTATTTTTTTTATGTTAGTATTTGTCCCTAATTAGAATTTGAGGGAAAGATTACAAAATTTGATTTGGATGTAGGATTAGGAATTGAAATTGGAATGAAGTGTAGGGACTTAGTAAGATTGAATTAGAATTAAGTAGCTTAAGTGAATGGAAGGAGTTAGAAGATGACTAAGGGCAAAATTGGAAAAGCCTTGTTAATGAAGGGTATAATTGGAAATAAAGGAGGCATAAGAAGGCAAAATTTAGAAGAGAAGAAGAAGGTGTCGTGAGCAGCAAAAAGGAGAGGGAAAAACGTGAGGGAGAAGAGAAGGAAGAGAAGAAAAATCGAAAATCCAAGGGAAAAAGGAAGGAAATTCGTGGAAAGGAGGAGAAATCAAGACTTTCAAGGTAAGTTCCTCCTCTTTCCATCTTGATTTGTTGAAGAATGGGTTGTTGTGTTGAGAATGAGAAATTCTAGAGAGAGAAAGAGGTTGTGTTGGGAATGCTTGGAGGAGGAAGAAGATGGTGAAATCTATAGGGTTTTTAAGTTTCTAAGTTAAGGATAGAGTTTTCTAACCTATTTGAATCATGGGTAGGTTAGATTGGAGTTGGGTTAGGGTTTATGGTGATTATGGAAAATTGGGGATTTTCTAATTGAATTGAAATTCATGAAATTTTGTTTGTGTTTAGGAAATCAAGAGCCTATCCAAGAGCAAGTGGAAGGAGGCCATTGAATTTGGATTCCAAGAGTACAAGGTGGGTAAATTATTTATAGTTGTTGTGTGATGAGTAAAATGCATTGTTTGTGTTTTGTGTGCTAAGTAGATTGCTTGAAATGCTGGATTGTGGAAAATGCACTATGATATGTTTTATGGCATGTTATGCATTGAAATTATGTATGACATGTTGATAGAATTGAGTTTGAGTATGATTGTCATGCCATTGAATTGAATCATGGCATTTTGTATAAGCAATGAGTATTTGAACGATTGTTTGAAGCATGAAACATTGATTGTGTTTGGGCGAGAGAGGAACCGTTTCATAGTCATATACACGTAGACAATAAGCCTTCTCCCGACTGCCCGCTTGTGGCCCACGAGATCTGAAAATGGACTCGTTTCGTTCACGGTGCAAACTTCGGTTTCACCGTTTTGTTCCACGGAACCCTCGAGCCAATTGGGTGTGCATTTGCATTATTATGTGTTTATTCATGCTTTGGATTGAATTTTAGCCAATATGTCACATTTGATGATGTTATGAATTATGACATGTGTATTGAATTCTAAATGTTGAATTTTCATTGTGATGAGTATGCCTATATGAATGTGTGTATAGTTATAAATATGGTTGCTCGTGTGGCTCAATGCCAATGGCTATAAATAGTTTAGCCACTGAGCTGTGAAGCTCAACCCAATTTTTCCCACTCCTCAAGTGCTGATCAAGAAGACCGGTAAATCCTTGCAAGGCATTTGGATAATTTCGAGAGATTTAGTTTTTTTATTAAGTTAGTAGTTAGACTTTTGGAAAGATTTAGTAGCATATTGAACATTGATCATCCATTGTATTTTTGTACTTGGGTTAAAGCTTTGATGAAATGTCAATATGAAATTAAAGCTATGTTTGAAAGCTTTGTATGAACTATATTTTGATTTGGAAATGTATGGAAGATTGTAAAGTTCCCTTGTATATGTGTTTATTGATCTTGTAGTGTTTAATGCATATTTCAGGTTTTATAAGGGTATAATTGTGTGTTGGCTTTGACAGGAAAACTGGATTGATTTAGGCCTTATTAGGTAAAATGGTCTTCTTGAATTTTGTAGATTATCCTTTTAGCTTTCCGACGCCTTATAGTTTGTGAAATTTGGATTTCGGAGTTGAGAGTTATGAGCTTTACAATTGTTGATGTTGTATGGAAGGTTTGAACTTGCTAGCTATGGTGGATGATGAGAGTGTGGATGTTTTAAGAGTTTTTGGATTGAGATTTGGGGAGTTTATGAGTGTATATAGTGTTATAATGGAAGTGGGAAGCATTGGAGAGGCTTTGGAAGGAGTTTGGGACCCATTGCCCAGTGTGTGTCCGTAAACGGACATGGATGTCCATTTAACAGACCTTCTAGGGTAGTTTTGGACCCTTTGGCCAGTGTGTGTCTGTTAAACGGACATGGATGTCCATTTAACGGACCTTCTCGGATGAATTTGGGCTGTTTGGCCAATCTATGTCTGTTAAACGAACATGCAAGTCCGTTTAACGGACATCATCGGGTCAGCTACAGTAAATCATGATTTTGACCATTTTAGAGGCCGAATCTCATTTTGGGGTCTTCATAAGAGTTGTAGATCTCGATGTCTTCTTTCCAATGGTTCAAAAAAAAAGCAATCCGACATTTTTAGGAGAAGTTATGGCATTCGCGCCAATACATGTTCAGTTGGAGTTAGGACATAAACCTATTGGATTCTTTTGATTACAAATCCTTCGTCCGACCTCCAAATTGAGTGATTCTTGAAGCATTGGATTTATAACACGTTTAGTTACCTCTTCACAAATTTGGTAGCTTTTGGTTTTGATTTCGAAGTGATTGATTGCTTTAAGCAATTGAGGGTTCGTTGGGATAACCCTATAGGAAACCCGCTTACGCTTTTCGGCTTTGAGTTCGGATAGTTGGGTTCCGGGAACGTGGTCCAACACCATGATTGGGCTTTGAAAACGGGATCCAACATCTTTTGGTATCAGAGCTTAGGCTTTTAAGGAGTCCTAGGCTTAGAATGTGTTGTGCTATGCGTTATTGTGTTACGTGATAAATTGATTGCATTTTGAATTGATTGTTTACCTTAAATGACATGCATATCATGCATACATGTAAGAAATAGGATTAAATGTGAGCTAATCGTTAGTATTTCTATTGAAGGAGTGAGATGCCACCTCGTAGAAGAACACGAGGAATTATGCAAGGATCGGTAGCACCTGACCCTTCACTAAGAGAGGAGGGCACGGATGAGTCTAGAGCCCCAGGAGATGCTGAGGCTTCTATAGGGCAAAGTAGTGAGCCCTCTCGATCTCAGACTCAGGAGTCGCCTGTTCCGCAGGAGCAAGCGCCTACTTTGGATCTGAGATTGTTCCAAGCTTTCACTCAGGCGTTTGTCCAGGCTATGGGACAGATGCCGCAATCTTCTACTCCGTCCCCGGCTAAGAAGGGAAAGCAGTTCGATAAGTTGAGAAAATATGGGGCAGTGGATTTTTATGGGACCTCTGATCCCGAGGAAGCTGAGACTTGGTTGCGAAAGACTGAAAGGATACTGGATCAGATGGACTGCGAAGAGAATGAGAGGGTTGAGTATGCTGTGAGTTTGCTACAAGGAGATGCTCTGCATTGGTGGGAGAGTATCCCGAGAAGTCAGTTGAAGCCACCGGTATTGGCATGGGAGGACTTCCTCGTTGTCTATAAGAAGAAGTGCCTGTTTGAGGTGTACATTCCGCAGAAGCAGAGGGAATTCTTGAGTCTCACTCAGAGGGAGATGACTGTCAGTGAGTATGAGCATCGGTTTACGCAATTATCCCGGTATGCAGCAGAGTTAGGGCTGAGTGAAGCAGCCAAGTGACGTCAATTTGAATCAGGGCTGCACCTAGCTATCAGGGAGAAAGTGGTGGTGCATAACTTTTGTGATTTCCAACAACTGGTGGAGGCAGCATTAAGAGTAGAGAATATTGAGAATATAAAGAGTGTTGTCCACAAAAAGAGGAAAGGCGAAGAGCAGTCTAAGAGGAGAGGCAGTGCTCCTATGTTAGAGAGGAGTGCCAAGACTTTCCCTACACAGTCAGAGGAGAAAAGCAGTGGAGCGAGCAGGCCTCGACAGATGAGAAATGTCTCGCATCAAGCCTCAACAGCTGGAGGCAGCACGAGGGGAGATGGGGATAAGCTGCCCATTCCCAATTGTGAGCACTGTGGGAGATTCCATAAAGGAGAATGTTATCGACTGACTGGAGCGTGCTTCAATTGTGGAGAGAAAGGACATATGGCAAGAGAGTGCCCTTAGAATCCTAGGCATGAGAGAAGTCAGATGCAAGCTTCCAAGAGGGCTGAGACAGTGGGACATCGGACAGTGACGGAAGTGGGTAGTAGAAGTTCAGATGCGGCCAAGAAAGTAAACCCTCCAGGGAGGCCGAGAGGACAAGCTCCAATGAGAGTGTTTACGATGATAAGAGAGGATGCAGAAACAGCTCCAAAAGTAGTAACTGGTATGATTAAACTCTTTGCTGAAGATGTTATTGTTTTAATTGATCCAGGTTCTACTCATTCGTTTGTATCATTGAGTAGAACTGTGCATAGTAGAGAATTGAGCCCGTTGGATACTCCTCTGATGGTGAGTGCTCCAATCAGCCAATGTATTGTTATTAGTCAAGTCTTTAGAGATTGTGACATTTCTATCGGAGAGGACCAATTAGTGGTGGATCTAATGCCTTTGAGGATGGGAGGCTTAGATGTGATTTTGGGGATGGACAATTTGGAGAAGTATAATGCCAATTTGGATTGCAAGCATAAGATTGTGGAGTTTGAAATTGGCAATGGTAAAAAGGTGGTATTTATGGGAGATAGGAAAACGAGTCTGACCAGAATGGTTTCTGCTCTGACAGCAGAAAAACTGACGAGGAAAGGATGTGAAGCATTTCTGGCCTATGTGATAGACACAAAGGCAGATGGAGGAAAGTTAGAGGAAATACTTGTAGTCAGGGAATTCCCGGATGTTTTTCCCGAGGAATTACTAAGACTACCCCCTCCTAGGAAAATTGAATTTCCTATTGAGCTTCTTCCGGGCACAATGCCGATCTCAATTCTGCCTTATCGAATGGCTCCGGAAGAATTGAAGGAGCTTAAGGAGCAATTGGAATATTTATTGGAAAAGGGTTACGTTAGGCCGAGCTCTTCGCCTTGGGGAGCTTCGGTCCTTTTTGTGAAGAAGAAGGATGAGGATGTGTGTGGACTATCGGAAGCTAAATTATGTCACTATCAAGAATAGATATCCGCTCCCGTGCATCGATGATTTGTTTAATCAATTGCAAGGAGCGAGAGTCTTTTCTAAGATAGACTTGAGATTGAGTTATCATCAATTGAGGATAAAGGAGTTCGATGTGTTGAAGACTGCTTTTCGAACACAGTATGGCCACTTTGAGTTTTTGGTTATGCCTTTTGGATTGACGAATGCACCTGCAACTTTCATGGACTTAATGAATAGGGTCTTCAAGTCCTTCTTAGACCAATTTATCATTGTTTTTATTGATGATATATTGGTTTATTCTAAGAGTGATAAAGAACATGAGGAACATTTGAGGGTTGCTTTGGAGACTTTGAGGAAGAACGAGTTGTATGCCAAATTCGATAAATGCGAATT
>JANZLC010000001.1:20055101-20081701 GCA_026413385.1 Erythroxylum gracilipes
ATCCCGGCAAAATGGATGGGAGTTGGACAAAACCGGCTACGGGGATGTGTAGATCGGGTGAAGACGAAGAGAATGATGTAGGGTGGGGGAAGAAGATCACCGGAGCAAAATCCGGCAGGGGAGCCACCACCGGCGGCGGTGGGATGGGCAGCGGTGGGAGCAACAGGCATAGCAGAAGGGTGGTGGACAGTAGGCGGAGCACTCGTGGGGGTGGGTGGGGAAGATTTCCGACCCTTTCGGGTCATTCTCTCTCGCGTGTCAATTCCTCCTTGAACTGGAAATTGTGGTCAACGTAAGACAGCCCTCTTAGTGTGTTAGTATGAAAATAGTAAAATCTTTAGCATAGGTCCAGCCTGTAGGCAGTGAACAGTAAAGGATTTTTGGTTAGGGATTAAGAATGGAGCTGAAGCATTTTTATCGGGAAAGACTCATGAAGAGTTAGACATCCCGACATTGGTTCGGAGGTAATATTAACGTCGACGACCTGGGTTAAGTATTTTTATTATTATTTTGTTGTTTCTTTCTCTCATTAGAAATTGATTGTGTTATCCTATTTTATTTGATTTGAGCTTTGTGTATGGATAATCGGATTTTCGTTATTATTCGGCTATTTGTGTGTGAACCCGTTGGGTATTGTTAATTGATAATTTTAATGCGTTCATTGAATTGTTAATTTGAAACCCGTTACTAGAGTTTCGATATAATCTGTAATTGTTATGTTGAAATTCATGTGTAGCGACTAATGATTCGTAATTATTAGCGATAACATGACCTAGTTTTTTTTTAGACGAGGCATGACCTAGGTTAAATGACGCATCGTATGTGGTTGTTATCTTGATTAATCAGTTTTTCTAATTCGTAATGCTACCGCCTAATTAAATCTAGAGATCGTATCCTAGGTTATTCGTTGGTTATGTTTAATTAACTATCGTATTTTGATTAAACAAAACCTAAAGGAAAACTCGGGTTAATTATTAACCCACGATTAATAGTTGCTAGGAGAGGTTAAAGAACAACAAATTAATGAAATATGCTTAATTAGGATGTAGGCCAAGATTGAACCAAAGAACCGGGTCCCTATCAAATTCCCCATCTTTATCATTTATTTTTATGTTTTATTTAATTTGTTTTTATTAGTTAGTTTTATTTTCTTTTCTTTTTTAAAAATCCAAAACCTCCCATTAAGTGTAAACATCAGTTAATTTCATTTCTTAAACTTCACACACACTCTCTGTGGGATCAACCTAAACTCACCACTGCTATAGTAGTAGTCTAGTTATTTTATTTTGACTAGCGTAACAACGCGCGGTCATGTTACATGAAGACATTCTCATTAAGTGAACCATGCAAAAAGGCGTTAGAAGCATCTAATTGTCGAATCTCCCAATTACTAGATAAGGCATATCATAATAAAAGACGAATAATGATAGGTTTAATAACTGGACTAAAAGTGCCAATGTAATCCACACCTAGTCATTAATTGAATCCATTTCTCACTAAATGCGCCTTATATCAATCAAATGTACCATCTGGCTTTTGCTTGATATGATATACCCATTTGCATCCAACTATATTATCAACTTGAGAAGGAGGCACTAAAACCCAAGAGTTATTGTGGATCATCACCTTATACTCTTCTTTCATTACTTGTCTCTGTTTTTCACATTTACTAGCTTGTTTATAAGTTGATGGCTCAATTTCAAAGAAAGTAAAAAAAATTGATGAGGCTTAGGAGTACCAGTTTTAGATCTGGTAACCATAGGATGTCAACGAGGTAGTTCAGTAGTATCATAATTGTAACAAGTTAAGTCAACAATTAAAGGCAATTCAGATGATGGTGTAGAAGTTTTATATGGTGATGTCTATGACACAGGTAAGGAATTATCAACAATGGGTCTTATAGTGGGCATAGGTAACGTGGATGGATGGTCTATAGGTGGTGCGGGTGTGTTGGCTGAGGAAATAAAAGGGACATCAATATTGGAGTGGCTTTGGGTTTATATGACGTTGATGTATGGTGTGTGGGTGAGGTAGAATGATGGTCTATAGGTGGTGTGGGTGTGTTGGCTGAGGAAATAAAAGGGACATCAATATTGGAGTGGCATTGGGTTTATATGACGTTGATGTATGGTGTGAGGGTGAGGTAGAATGATGTTGTTTATGGTGTGTGGGTAAGGTAGAATGATGTTGTTCTTGTTATCGTGATGGTAAAAATATTACGACTGGTGATGAATCTTGAACATTGGAATTCGTCATGAAAGATTTAGAAAAAGGAAACTCTTATTCAGTGAAAACAACATTACGTGAGATAATAAACTTTTTAGATTCAAGATCAAGACAACATAAACCTTTATGAAGTTTACTATATCCCATAAAAACACACTATTTGGAATGAGGTGCTAATTTATATGGAGCATAAAATTGTAACCAAGGATAACACAAACATTAAAAAACATGTAAATTATTGTAATCAAAGCTTTGTTGAAAAAGAATTTGATACGGATTAGAATAAGAAAGAATACGTGTAGGCAACTGATTTATTATGTAAACTATAGTATCAAAAGCATAAGTCCAATAATATGTGGGAATGGAGGAATGTTGAAGTAAACCAAACCAATGTCTATAATATGTTGGTGTTTTCTTTCTGCACATTCATTTTATTCAGAGTTTTAGGACAGGAGTTGTGTTGAGTTATTCCATTTTCAAGTAAATATGATTGCAAGGCTTGGTATTTCCCTCCCCAATTACCTTGAAAGCATTTTATTCGTCGATCAAATTTTTTTTCAATAATATGACGAAACTTGATAAAAATGCAAAGCACTTCAAATTTCTACTTAATAAAATAAATCCAACAATATTTAAAATAATGATCATAAAACAGTACACAATATCGGTTGCCATCCACGGAAGGAATAAGAGATGGACCCCAAAGAGCTAAGGTAAGTTAATTTCATGTATTGATATGAAAATTAGCTCCTTCCTTACCTCCCTTAGATAGGAGCTCAAAATTAGCTCCTTCTTTACCTCCCTTAGATAGGAGCTCAAAATTAGCTCCTTCCTTACCTCCTCTTCATCTAGGGTTTTGTTATGTGTATGTAATTGTTGAAGATGAGTTTTTAATAGGTTTGTTATGTGTAGAGGAGGAGAAGACCAAAGACAAAGGCAAAGGGAAGCAAGTGAAGTGAAGAAAAAGGGTTTTGATCACTCCTTCAAGAGGTATGGGAATTTCAATATGTTTGTTTAAATTTATGAGGGTGATGTAGGAGAATTGGTAAAACAAGTATTACATAGGCAATTGGGATGTTTTTGGTTAAAATGGATGTGTTTTTGCTTTGCTCTTATGTGATAAGACTGAAATTAGTTGATTTGGGATGTGTAACTAGCTGAATAGATAGGTTCCACTGAATAGGCTTCAGTAATTTGGCAATATCTTGGCTTGTAGACCTCAAAATTGGATAATGCCAATTTTAGATTAAATAGAGACACAAATCTAAAAATTTCATGAAAGAATTGAAATTTGATTCTGACTCTAAGATTTTTGAATTTTAGCTTGAAGTTAAGTTCTAGTTGTTATCCTTATTTTAGAACATCCTGTAGTGTTTTTGGTATAACTCCAAGAAGACTTAAACAAATTGCAAGAAATTTATGTCATTAAAAAAATAGACATAGACCAATATTTGTTTAGCACGGTTGCAAGTCTAAAGATGCAACCATGCATCACTTCATTTTAGCCCAAACATCAATTTTCCTCAACCGAATGCTACCAAACGTCATCTGACCCTTTTTGAATGTTAATGAAACTTAGCAAACCCATTTATAAGGGTAATTTGTATATACCTTAATGATTCATTTATGTAATTTTGAAAAGGAATATTACCATAAAAAATCAAATAAGATTGAGCATGATAAACATTTTCAAATTATAATGCAAGCATAAGGGAATGAATTTGTATGTTATAAATTTGTTACTTTATAATGTGAATCTAAAATGTAATTATAATGCTCTGATAATTAGTTTCAACCTGCCAAGTCTTAGTTATGGGTAAATAGGCATGCCTAAAAGAGTCTGCAAATGTTTCTGTTCTGAGACATTACGGTATCTTCTGTTTTAGAGACTTATGTCTCTTTTTTTTAAGATGCTATTTCCTCTTTTGTAGATACCAATCATAGCTATCTTCTGTTCTGTTCCCGTTACCCATGTCTGAAGAAATTAACAAGCAATGGGAAATAGCCACTTGTCACTCTACGCAACATAAGATTTACATATAAATATGAAGAGGATGAGATGAAGCCAACCTTAACACTCAAAACACAGAATTTTGAGCTCCTCTTTACATCAAAATTCATGCTAAATTTGATCTCTAAAGGAGATTTTGAAAGAAACACAAGAAATTGGTGTATTTGAAGTCTAAGTTAAGTTAATTTCATGTAGTGATATGAAAATTAGCTCCTTCCTCACCTCCTCTTCATCTAGTGTTTTGTTATGTGTATGTAATTGTTGAAGATGAGTTTTGAATGGGTGTGTTATAAGTAGACGAGGAGAAGATCAAAGACAAAAGTAAAGGGAAGAAAGTGGAGTGAAGAAAAATTTGATCACTCCATCAAGAGGTATGGGAATTTTGATATGTTTGCTTCAATTTATGAGAGTGATGTGAGAAGATTTTGTAAAAGAAATATTCCATAGGTAAATGGGATGTTTTTGGTTAAATTAGATGTGTTTTTGCTTTGCTATTGTACTATAAGACCAAAGTTAGTTGATTTGGGATATGTACCTAGCTGAATGGATAGGTTCCAGTTAACATGCTTCAATAATTTGGCCATATCTTAGCCTGCAGACCTCTAAATTGGATAATTATAATTTAGATTAAACTAGAGATATATGCCTAAAACTTTCATGAAGGAACCAATATTTGATTCTACCTTTAAGTTTTTTTAATTTTGGCTTGAAATTGAGTTTTGGCTATTGTCCCTATTTTAGAACAGCCTGTAGTGTTTTGGGTATAACCCCTAAAATACTTAACCAAACTGCATGAAATTTATGTTATTAGAAAATTAAGACACAGAGGAACATTGATCTTGAAGGCCATTTTGCTAAAAAACCAAGTTTCTAAGTCAAAATGGCTATACAAAATGGAACTGGAAACTTATTCAAGGAAAAGTTGGAAATTAGCCAAGCACAGTTGCGAGTATGAGGGTGCAGACATGCATCACCCCATTTTAGCCCATACATGAATTTTCCTCACCCAAATGCTACAGAACTTCATCTGAACCTTTTCAGATGTCATTGAAACTTAGCAAACCCATTTATAAGGGTAATATGAGACTCACCATGCATGTAATTTTTATATACCTTATTGATTTCAATTATGTATTTTTGAAAAGAAATATGACCATAAAGCATAGTAAATAAGATTATAAACATTTTCAAATTATAATGCAAGCATAAGGGAACGAGTTTGTATGTTATAAATTTCTTACTCTATAATGTGACTCTAAAAGGTAATTATAATGTTCTAATGATTAGTTTTAACATGCCAAGTCTTAGTTGAAAGTAAACAGGCTTGTCTAGAAGGGTCTGCAGTTGCTTCTGTTCTGAGATACTATGGTGTCTTTTGTTTTAGAGACTTACGTATCTTTTGTTTTAAAGGCTATTGGCTTTTCTGTAGATACTGATCATAATTATCTTCTGTTCTATTCTCGTTACCCATATCTAAAGAAATTAGCAGGCAATTCTGCATATGTTCTAATATTTGTTCCGTCCTAATGCAAAATTATATTATGATTAATCTTTGATTTCATATTCAAATATTGTTGTATATTTCATGACTTTTAATTTATAATGTATTTTCTATCACTTAAATGTCATGAATAATTTGCATGTAAATGTTAGGCGACTGCTGTAAGTAGTTGTCATCTTGCATCATGATTCCTCACTAAGCTATATGCTTAGCATGGTGGTTTCTCCTTCGCGTAGGTTTTGATAGACAAATGCAATGACCAAAGAAGGACGCTTAATAATTTGAAAGATTTTGTATCCAAACATTGTGTTATAATCATAAATATTAAAAAGGAATTTTGTAGTAAATGCTTGTAAGACTTGTGAAGATTTCAATATGTAAATGGCCTATAATAACCATAACTTATAATGAGATTTTCAATCTATGGATATGATATGTGTAGTTTGTGATTTGTATAAATCACTTTGAAGTATGTGAGTAAGTTTGTTAACATGGGCAACTATATGAATTGTGATGTATGTTTGTTCTATCTCTGGGAATTATTGGATTGTCTAGGTTTATTTTGTGTGCATCCATATATCCTCATAGGGGGTATTGTGGTGTAACAAACATTCCTTTTTGCTCATTGAGGATACTGAGAAATATATTCATTATGTTCCATTATTAGCTTAAAAAATTTTGCTTTAATGGTTCGTACCTGTACCTTAGAACCTGAAGCATAAGTATTGGCTAATTTTGTCTATGTTGCATAAGAGCTGGAAATACCAAAAACTTGAAGAATAAAGCTCTTGCCCAACGCCCAAGCCCAACCGCCCAAGCCTTCATAATTGCTGCTTGTTCTTTTTGCTATAAATATGAACTTGATACCTAGAATCAACCCTCTTCTTTGAAACTGACCTCCACCCAATTGAATGAAGACTGAGAGTACACTATACTTGCATTTGAGCTTATTGAAAAAAAAAACACAAGAGAAAAAGGTGAATAGAAGAATCCAGAAAGTCGATGGAAGGCAAAGGAGAGAATAAAAGCACAACAAAGAAATATGGTCTTTTATATCAGTAAAATATAGTCTTTTATATGAGTAATAATAATAAAAGAATAAATATATTTGCAATAAATTGAAACTTTAAATATTTGATTTATATAGTATATAATTGTATCTAGTGTTATAAAATTAGAAAAAGTTTTAAATTATAATTATAATTTACCCAATAATATATAATGACTTAATCCAAATTTCTTTTAAATGAGTACTAATCCAAAATTATTTTGAATGACTACTAAGTATCCTCTAAATTTGTATCACTAGTTTAAATGTACCAAAGATAGAATACTTACAATTAAAATTGTTCAATATTATATTGGGATAATATAGAATGTTAAACTTGTTAACCCAAAAGTAAAGGATTCTCATACAACATGTCAATATCAAGCAATGCCAAAACTATCGAGGCATCAAATTACTGAGTCATACCATAAAGTTGTGGGAGAAGGTAATTGAAAAGAGAATCCGAAGAGCTGCTTCTATATCGGCCAACCAATTTGGATTTATGCCTGGTAGGTCTATGACAGAAGCAATACATCTATTTCGGAGACTAATGGAATGCTATAGGTAACGAAAACGGGATTTGCATATAGTTTTTATAGATTTGGAGAAGGCGTATAACAGGGTTCCTAGAAAACTCATATAGTAGTGTTTGAAGGCAAAGGACATTCCTACGATGTATATCAGAGTGATTAGGGATATATGTGAAGGAGTATTGACTAGCGTAAGGACGATAGGAGGCGACATGGAAGCATTCTTTATTGGTGTTGGACTATACCAAGGCTCGACTTTAAGTCCTTTTTTGTTAACATTAGTGTTAGATGAACTTACCAAACATATTTAAAGAGAGGTACCTTGGTGTATGTTATTTACTGACGATATTGTCCTAATTGATGAGACCAAGGAGGGGTCAATGCCAAGTTAGAACGTTGGAGAGAAGTGTTAGAATCAAAAGGTTTTAGAATGAGCAGGTCCAAGACAAAGTATTTAAAATGCAACTTTTCGGGCAGCCAGATGGTACAAGAGGCAATGATAGCGATTGACACTGACATCATACCACAAAAATTGAATTTTAAATACCTCGGATCCATCATTCAGAGAGATGGTAATATCGATAACGATATATTACATCGTATTAGATCTGGGTGGATCAAATGGTGAAATGCATCAGGTGTTTTATGTGATAAAAAAGGTCCTTGTAAAACTCAAAGGGAGGTTCTATAAAATGGTAATTCGGCCAACCATGTTATATGGAGTAAAGTGTTGGCCTACTAAACGTAGACATATGCGACAGTTGGTGGTAGTAGAAATGTGTATGTTTAGGTAGATGTGCGACATTACTATAAGAGATAGGGTACGAAATGGGGTAGTGAGAGACAGACTATAGGTTGCTAGTATTGCAGACAAGTTAAGAGAGAAAAAGCTTAGGTGGTTTGGGCATGTGCGCAGGATACCCTTGGATGCTCTGGTACGACGCTGTGAGATAATAAACCTGAGTGGCTACAAGAGGAGGAAAGGAAGGCCTTACAAGACCTGGAGGGAAGTGATCAAGAAAGATATGTCAGAGTTGGCCCTCACTGAGGCAGTTGCTAGAATTAGGAAAGTCTGACGTGATAGGGTAAGGGTAAACGACACACTTACCGCATACGAAGTCCAACCCAATGTCCTTTGTGTCTTTGCGAGTGGTAAGTTTTAGGGAAAGATTCCTGCGATGGATGCCTAAAAATCGTAGGATTTTCGTATTCTCAGGGTCGCTCAATGAAGACTCCTAGTGCGATTAGCGACGAAAAGAGCCGGTCTTTACAATGTGTAAGGTACTAGCAGATCTGGTTAAACATTAAGTATGTCCTTATGTCTTTTATTGTAATTCTATTTACTTAAATATTCTACGTGCCAGTTTTTACTTATTTCTTCTGTTAACCTGCATCACTATTTTCTTGTCACATCTGCATGTGGGTTTACTGGAAACCTCTCTATTATGTAGGGATAAGGCTGCGTACTATCAGACCTCTCCAGATCCCGATTCACTGCGAGACTTCGAACTGAGTGTGATGATGATGACGATGATATCAATATAAAGCAATCAAATATGATTGACGCTACCAATCAATTAGATTAATAAAGTTTATTCATAAAAGTTAAGGAGATTCTTTTTTTTTCTTCATTTTTGAAATCACATTGACTAAACATGTATAAATTAACCAACTTATTTACTCCCATAAGTTAAGTCACAAAAGTAAATAATTTGGATTTTAATAAATAATTTGAATAATTAGTGCTACATCTTTAAGTCCAATTCCACCTATTGAGTATGTGACAAACTTTTATGAGTCCAAATTGTTAAAAATTTATGTTTGCATAATAATTAAATGATCTTTTTTTCATATTAATTGTGATTATTATTTTTATATGAAATATGTGAAAATTAATAAAATTAATAAAATTGTTATTATTTTAAATTTATGTTATTATGATTTTTGAGACATGGAAGATGTAAAATTATAAATTATACGGTCCAATATATTTAAGGATTTTTTGGCAATTTAAAAAATTCAGGAATTATTATACAAATTAAAAAAATTTGAAACGGTACTTAATACTAATTGGTATCGATATAGTATCATATCATAATTAAATCCATTACTAATGTGGTATTTATAATATTGATTAAAATGTGAATTATATTAAAATGAAAACGATAAACTTCAAGAACCAAGATGCACTTCGAGTCCGAAAGCATTTGGTTTTTCTAAACGTGTGGTTGGCAGTTACTAAAGAGTCCGCAGTGAATCTCGTGCATATCCTCCGCAATCGCGATCCGCGAGTGCGAAAAGGTTGGCAAATCACAACCTTTTAACTCTCCCTTTATGCTGATCTCAGTACAATAATTGTTAAGCAAGCTGTCCGTTTCTTTCTTTGCTTCCAGTGTTTTGTGCTTGGTTCTATATTCCTTTCTGTTTTGTAGCGGTGAAGGTCTAAAATCGACAAGAAAGAGCGAATCTTTACTGTATATGTCCTAATAGTTTTGGTCCTTTCTTCGTTTGAATTACCATCCTCTTTGCTCCTACTGTTCGCTCCCTCCTCCACCATGCACTAGCTGTCTCGTGCTCTGAGCTGGGATGTTCCCTTCTCTACTTGGACCTAAGATCTTGTTTAGAGATGATCTCTGCATCGCTCCATCTTTTATTCGATAGTTCGTAATTTCTCTGTTCTTCCACATTGCCACTAGGAACAGACTCTGTCCTGCAACTTCTTTACTGTGTCTTTCTGTGTACCCACCTTGAGAGCTCCAAATCCAGTCTCCCTCCATAGTTCAACAAAACTTCCAATCTTTTCCTAAAATGCCGTATGTAGTTGAAAGAAGCATTAGTATGCTAAAGAAAACAAGAGTAATAAAAAGCAGAGTCCACCTTTCGATAACCTTTACGATGTCTGTGAACAGAACAAGCATTCTACTATTTCTTTTATCTTTCCTCTTCGCTACTAATTCGACCGCCATAGCCCCCACGCACCACCACCGTCGCCTTCTCCACCAACCGTTTTTCCCTTTAAACACCGCGGTCTCTCCAACCACTCAACCACCATCGCAATCTCCCCAACCGGAGTCTCAAGCTCAACAACCAAAGTACCCTTTCTCTTCCACTTCCACCACCCCTCAAAGTGCATTTTTTCCCTTCTTGCTGTCACCACCCCCTCCATCGCTCCCGCCTTCCGCGTCGCTCACATCCTTTCCGGCGAATGTTTCCTTTCTCCTTTTCCCTCACCCTCCTTCTTCCTCCATCTCCCACCATCACCTTTTAGTCACCGTCTTAATCTCTCTCTCCCTCCTATTCGCCGCCATACTAGCTACTCTCACTGCTCTCCTCCTCTACTCCCGCCGCCATCAACACCACCCCACCCCCACCACCTTTGAGAAGGCCTCCGGCTCTGACAGCCTCCGACTTTTCCCGCCAAACACAGTACCCTCGGATGGCTCTCCAAAACCTCCAAAACTTCCTCCTCGTCCCGGCGTCCCCAACACAAGCTCAGAGTTTCTCTATCTGGGCACATTAGTAAACTCACGAGCTAGTCCTAATGATCATCCAAAGATCGCCTTTTCGAGCAATGATCGAGTGAAAATTGGTGTTTCATCGCCACCTTATCGTAGACTTGACTCTCCAGAGCTAAAACCACTTCCACCATTGCCTAAACACAATTATACACCAAGTTATAGAAGCGGTGAAGTGTTGGTTAGTTCTCATAATAAAGGTGAAGATGATTCGGAGATTGAGGAAGGTGAGGAGTTCTTTTCTCCAAGAGGATCCTTTGGGAGAAAGGAGAGTCTCAATGAGAGTACAGTGCCTTTCGGATCGAGTTCGAGAAGAGAGTTCGAAGTTTTAAACTCAGAAACTTTTGGGTCGAGGAGTTTCAATTCAAGAACTGCCTCCTACCCGTATTCGAATTCATGTTCCCCTGGCAATTCTGTGTCGAGTAGTTCATCTTCAGTGTCAAATTCGAGTCCTAATAGCATAAAGTTTGAATCTTCAGATACCGTCGTGAGCATTCCTGCCCCGGTGACGTCCTCTTGTTTATTTGCTTCTTCAACCTCGTTATCAAAAAATACCAGTGATTCGCAGCAACAATGTTCAGGCTCTACTACGCAAGAACAAAGGGCTGCAGTAGCATTAGAGGGTCTTCAAAAGCAATCTGTGCCTAAGAAGATGACGCCACCGCCTCCTCCTCCACTGCCGGCACGGTTTTGGGAGGTTCCCATGGGAAGGCCCGCAGGTCAGGAAGCGGACTGGGTGAGTTCAGGATCTCCGCTTCTCATAACTCCTTCAAGGCCAGCAGTGGTTCAAAAGGCAGTGACAAGGTCAACGAGTGGGCAATTTCCACGCAAGCCAACTGTGGAGAGGAGTGAGGAGACGACCCAGAAACCAAAGTTGAAGCCTTTACATTGGGATAAAGTTAGAGCTAGCTCCGATCGGGCTATGGTCTGGGATCAGATTAAATTCAGCTCTTTTCAGTGAGACTCTATCCTCGCACTATTTGTATGGAATAGTCGTGTTTTGCTTGCCTCGTTCTTGATATGTGCTTTTTTGGTGCTTGATTGTCATTGAAGTTGGTCTTGTAGTTACTTCATTTGGATGGGATTGCCTAATGCTATATTTGAGAAATTTGTGTGGCTTATAAGTTGATGATTGCTTCTTTGCCTGAAGGTTGAACGAGGAAATGATTGAGACACTGTTTATTGTAAACAATTCAAATTTGAATATCAAAGAAAACAATGGGAGACGTCAGTCTTTTCCTTTGCTGAACAATGAGAATCTGGTTCTTGATCCAAAGAAGTCACAGAATATCTCAATATTATTGAGAGCTCTTAACGTGACCACTGATGAAGTTTGCGAAGCCCTTTTGGAAGGTAATTTTGGCGTGATAAGCTTTGATACTTGGCGTGCATGACAGGTTGTAACCCCATTGAGTGTCTATTATTTTGCTAATCCGTATGTGAGCACTTAACTTTGTGACAGAATTGTTTCCACTAAAATGCATTCTACTTCTTAAATTTGTCCTTCTTATCTGCACCCGCTGCTTGTGCTATTCATTCAAACTGTTTTACTCTTATTTTAACTACTCTCTATGTGAGCAGGCAGTTCTGATACATTGGGTACAGAACTTCTTGAAAGCTTACTAAGGATGGCTCCATCCAAGGAAGAAGAACAGAAACTAAAGGATTTCAAGGATGAATCACCAGTCAAATTAGGATCTGCTGAGAAGTTTCTCAAGGCAGTACTTGACATTCCTTTTGCATTTAAGAGGGTTGATGCAATGCTTTACATTGCTAATTTTGACTTTGAAGTTGAATACCTTAGAAGGTCTTTTGAAACTTTGAAGGTAAATTTTAATTGGCTTCATACCCTTGTTTGCTACACGTGTTGACTATATCTTTTTATCCACATACTCATCTGGATTTTCTCATCGTGACCAAAATATAGGAGTCCAAATCCTCTGTCCAATATTATGGTGTCTTATTGTGTCCAATAAATCTCAACCATTTATTTATGTGGGATCTGCATAGGACCCGCGTGGGTCCCACAAAATAAATGGCTGAGATTTTATGAGACAGAATAAGACAGAATAAAACTGGACAGAAGATCTAGTCTCAAAATGAGTCAAGATCCTCTGTCCAATATTATGGTGTCTTATTGTGTCCAATAAATCTCAGCCATTTATTTATGTGGGATCCGCATAGGACCCGCGTGGGTCCCATAAAATAAATGGCTGAGATTTCATGAGATAGAATAAGACAGAGTAAAACTGGACAGAAGATCTGGTCTCAAAATATAGGTCTCTTGCATTGTGTATGATTACATGTTCGGCTCCAGCTTTCTAACTATGAGAATGATAACATTATTGAACAATTATTTCTCTTTTTAGTCTTTATCCATTACAGGAATGTATTTGTTGGGCCCCGATTCCTTTTTCATAATCAACAAGCATGTTTAAAGTATTTTGATGTGTAGATTAATAATTTTCTTTTGGTTGGAATAAATTGAGGATTTTATTGCTTAGGTTGCGATTTCTAAATGAAGGGATTTAATTCAATTAGATTTTTGATAAATGGGAGTATTAAAAGTATTAAAAAGAATGATATGAATTGGGGGTAATTTAGGAAGTTCATTTATGTTTTAAAAGTTAAAGGCTAAGAAGGAGGGGTATATTAGTCTTTGTAGGAGTCAATTAAAACAAGAAGAATAAAAGATAGTGAAGTGTAGCCGTAGAGATGAATGAAGAGACAAAATTCCTAAGGCTTGAAATATTAAAGGAAAGGAAGAAAGAAAGAAACATTGTCATAGGATGAGAGGAGAATAACGAAATTGGCTTGGAAATGAGGAGAGGTTAGTTAAACTACAACGTTTTTGGCTAGGTTTTAAGTTAAGAAGTAAGAGTTTTCTAAGGCTTTGGCAAGAAAACTCACGAAACTTCAAGAAGAAAAGAATAGAGAGAAGCTCACGACACTTTCAAAGAAAAGAGAGAGAGAGAGAGTTTTCGGCTAAGAAGAAGAAGAAGAAAGTAAAGGGCTTTGGATTTTCTTAGTTTAGAAAGGTGAGTGAGAGGGTCCTTCTTAGAAGAAAAAGGAAGAGGAAGAGTTTAATCCTCGATTAACAGCAAGAAGAGAAATTCGTGGGTTTCATCCCTAAGGTAAGAGATTTCGAAATTTTCGATTTTTAGAGAGAGGTTTTGGTTGTAATAACTTAGGAAAGGCTTATGTCAGATTCTATGGGTTCTATTTCATGCTTTCCTTTCTTTAGAATTGTCAATTTTTGACAACTCATATTAGGTTGGATTTGTTATGTTGGATGAAGGGCAAGAAAAAGGAGAGGAATTAGAGGAAAGGCTATTGGTCCAAGAGTAAAGCTTAAGGATTTAAGGTGGGTGACTTTTTTAATATTTGAGTTAATAAGCTACTTAATTGTCTTGAAATAAATGACATTAAATACTTTCCGATGACTTGCGAGTTTTAAATGAATTATTAATTGTGATGTTTTGAACTTGTATTAGGTGCCTTTCGTCTGTAAATATACATGAAAATGTTTGTCAAATTGTTTGACGAATGAAAAAGATTGGATTATGTGATTTCGGAAAAATGTCATGTTAGGCAATTAAGTGTGAATGATGTGAATATGCATGATTATTTAGGTTTGTAGTGATCCCCTCGGTTAGCAAGTGCACTTGTCTATTATAAGCTTCTCCCGCCTGCCCGCTAGTGGCACAGGAGTTCCGATTTTCGGACTCCCCTCCGTTCACGGCCACACATGACCGCTTGACGGAAATGTGTGTACATTCACTCAAACCATTTGTTATGTGATTATGTGCTTTTGTGTGCTTCTGTATGATATTTGATGACTTTGTAAATACTTGGTTTATTGGAAAATGATGTTGGTATTAATGATTGAAAATAATTGTTTAAGACATTTTTGTATGCTTATGCTCGAGTATTAAACTATCACCCACGGAGCTGTCGAGCTCATCCCCATTTTTCCCTCCGCAGGCAATGAGCAAGAAATCGAGTAATCGCTTCGGGTTGAGGCATTACTCCTATGCATTTTGCCTTTGAAGTCATATTTGGAAAACAAGGCCTTAGGAAGCATTTTGGACAAGTGACTTTCCTTGTAATGTGTATTTTGATACTTATGATGTATTCGGGTTAAAATGCCCTCTAAAGCAATGTATTCCTTATGGTTTCATGTAAATGTGAAAAAGATTGATTTTCAAAATTGTATCTTGTGTTTGTATCATAAATATGTGGTATTGTATGTTTTGAATTGACCCAAAGGGAAATTTGAGATTGCTGCCCATTGGGTTGGTTTTTGAGTTTGTTTGAAATTGATTGGAAGATGGGTGATTGAGAATTGTGGATATTGAAGTGTCTTTGTGTAGGTTTGGAAAAAAAAAATAGGATGAAGGTTGAAGAGTTGGCTAGTTGAATTTCTAAAAGAGGTGCTGTCAAAATTTTTGCAAAAATTTGACAGCCACTTCACTTAGATTTTTGACCCTTTTAGGGCTTGAATTGGATTAGGAGGTCCTCTGAAAGATTGTAGAGCATGATTAGATTTGTAAAATGGTATAAAATTGGTCATTTTATGACTTAGGCTGAAGGAGTTATGAGGATTTGAAGTTTTCAGTTACTGTTGGAAGAGTCATATATGAGCAGTAGCTTTGGAGGAGTTTTTCACCCCTTTAGAGCCTTAATTGCTTTTCCCATCCTTCATGAAAGATGTAGATGGTCTTTTCATCTTTCCAACGAGGTATGATATCCAATGTTTGGATGTGTGAGTGAGAAGTTATGAGCATTCGAAGAGTGCTGTCTCTGTTCACATGCACTGTTCATTTTACTGTTACATTGGTCATTTTAGGCAGCAACTTCAAGCAAGATTTTACTCCTCTTAATGATTGAATTGCGTTTTGTTTCCTTCATAAAAGTTATAAAGCATCTTTTTATCTTTACAATGAGGTAAAATATGACATTTTTAGGCTTTTGTGTTAAAAGATATGAATTTTCAAAATTCTGACCTTATGTAGGAAAATTCAAAGTGGGCAGTATTTTTATAGCAAATTTTGACCCCCTTAATGACCAACTTAGGCTTTTAATCCTCTTAAAAGTTGCAGAACGTTCTTTTAGCTTTCCATGGGCACCAAGTTTGTAAGATTTGGACTTTTAGGCAAAGAATTATGAATTTTTGAAGTAGTCTTAGTTATAAAAAAAAGATTTTTTCTTCGGACTCGCACCCTCGTGAGTGCGAGCACTTGCGGGTGCGAGCGTCTCGCCCGGCGAGCGCACTAGCGATCGCGATCGATCGCAAGGGTGAGCAGCTCGTGATCGCAAGCCCCCGCATGGGCGAGCCCGCGATCGCGAGCTTCGTCCCTCTACTTCTGAATTTCAAATTTTGCTTTTATTATTATGTTAGTTTCTTTTGGAATTTTCTTTCACTCTTTCATTGATAAGTTTTTCGTTTGGCCTCCGATTTACTCGGTTTTCGAAGCATTATCTTTCAAAAAAAATTTTCTACCCCTTTTGATTAAATTAGAACTTTTGAGTTTAGTGAGAATTTACGGATCAAAAACAAAGATAGTCAATGATGTGACGTTTTTGAATATAAATTCGTACTTGGACGATTTCTCGATCTATAGAGATCCGATTGAGGAGTTTATTATTTCTAGTTAATCGCGAGACAAGAAATTTCATTTTAGCTTAGGAATCAGATTTAATTATGGGCCCTAAGTAGATCAATTTTATAGAGGAAATATGAGGTGAATTTGTCAAATCCGTTCGGGAGTAAGTAAATTAAGTTTGATTTTGAGATTTCCTTTGTGGTGAGGAATTCCTCCCTCGTGAGTTGCGCGTCCAGATGTCACGTAGGACGTCGGACACGTGTCTCACCAGGGTGGGGTTCCAACAGTATTTGTTCAAAAATATCTCTCTCCACTTGGAGCCAGTTGAAATCATATTCTCTATTTAATGGCCCCTGCTACTGTATCGTCTTTGTACTTTTGCTTCTTGGTCTTACTTATAGGTTTTATTCTTATTACTTACTCCTTGTGAACCTCCATAGTTTTAGGATATTCGGATCTGCTTAGTATGAGAAAAGCATTTCAGCATGGTTGTCACTGAATGCAACTATGTGGTTGGTTAGGGAGAGCCAGGGGAGAGGGGGGACTAAATAGCTTCACTGTGTATTATCGTCTGTAAGAGGTATGTGTGTGTATTGGTGGTGGTTTTGTGCACACAAATTTCTGTGGATGGGTGTGCCTATTAATTGTAACACCATTGTTCAGAAGCAATTTGAAATGATATGAAGTCCTGATAGTCTATGCCCTTCTACTCCTGTCATTCACAAAAATATCCATCTCCTCTGTGCTATGTTTTCATATCTCAAGCTTATAAACAATTTCTGATTTTCCACAGGTAGCCTGTGAAGAATTGAGGAACAGCAAAATGTTCTTAAAGCTTCTAGAAGCAGTGCTGAAGACTGGCAACCGAATGAATGATGGCACTAATCGTGGCAATGCTTGTGCCTTCAAACTGGATACACTCCTTAAGCTTGTTGGTGTCAAGGGAACTGATGGCAAAACCACTCTCTTGCATTTTGTTGTACAGGAAATCATAAGATCTGAAGGTTCTCGTGTTTCCAATACAAATCATGAAAAACAATTTACTTTTGGGGACGATATTGAATTTAGAAAACTTGGCCTGAAAGTTGTTTCAAGTTTGAGTGGAGAGCTTACCAATGTGAAGAAAGCTGCTGCAATGGATTCAGAGGTACTTAGCAATGAAGTTGCAAAGCTTGCCACCGGAATTACAAAAATTGGGGAAGTTTTAAGATTGACTGAAGAAATTCCAATGAAGGAGTGTAACCATAAATTCTCAGATTCAATGAATGGATTTCTTAAGAAGGCTGCAGAAGAAATTGAAAGACTTCAGGTCCAAGGCAGAGCTGCTATATCCCAAGTGAAGGAGATAACTGAGTATTTCCATGGGAACTCAGATAAGGAAGAAGCTCATCCATTCCGAATCTTTATGGTGGTGAGGGATTTCCTTTCCACTCTTGATCATGTCTGTAAAGAGGTTGGAAAGATCAACGAGAGAACCATATACAGTTCAGTAAATGAATTCAGCTGTTCAACCGGTTTTTCCTAGCTTCAATAGGAGTCCGCTTTATGATTCCCCAGATTATGAAGGTTCATCATTCTCATCTAAGCACTGATCTTCTAAACAGCATGCCTGCTAGTTGTTGGTTTTTGCAAGCAAAATAGGAATCCGATAGAGTTTACTGGACATTGGTTCCATCAACCTTTGATTGGCTTCCGTTTCGGTAGCTATATATATGTATATGTATTCAACTGAGATTTTTGGTACGTATTGTGTAAGATATAGAAACAACCGCATCAGAACGTCAAAAAGCAGTCATGCCTAAATAGTTATCCTCTCTTGATTTAAAAGGTGAAGAGAGTGATTCATTTCATTTTTATTACTGTTATTTCCATTTTAGAAACTTGATAACTTGGAACAGAACTTTAACGGGTGAATGAGTAGATTGTGGAAAGAGAAAGAGGCGCTGTATAACAGGTTAGCAAGAGGAAAATCCATACTTTTCAGCCTAACTATGTTAATATATATATCGGCTACTGTTGCATAAATTCATGTGTCATATTGTGTTCGGTAAAACTCAAAGCAACAAATGTTCCGTTAAGGAATTGTTGTTATTATATTGCATAGATGAAAGGATTAAATCTAACATATTCTCTCTTTTTTTCCCAATCTGTGACAAAAAAGGGAACATTGCTAGGAATGAGTTATTTAGCTACTACTTTGGCCCAACATTTTCAGATTGATGTTAGTGAACTAACCTTTGTTCGTCGTGAGTATTTTGATGTACTATATTTAAGACTTGTGGAAATATTGTTGCATGATAAGATGGAGCTTCGAGAGCCTCAGACACATATCGCGGTCAAGTCCAAGTTTTCAGGCGAGACTTTTAGTTCTACAACTTTTGTGGACTCGTATGAATCAAGGGAGGAACCCGACGCGCCAAGGGATTGGGAAAAAGTATATGTATTGCTGGCTAACACTTACAAGAAGACACAAGAGCAACTTAAACAAACAAATCAACAAATGCAATTGATAGCCCATCAACAGCGAAAGCTCGAAAAGAAAATCCACAAGTCCTGGGAGATGTAAGGACTTCGCGTGCCATCTCCAACTCCATTGCCTCCACCCTCTCCATAAGTTTTCTAAACTTCCTCATTTGTTATTTTTGTTTTGTGTATTTGTTTCTTTGATGTTTCTAATTCTTTTGTTACTATGCATGGGTATTTGTTTTGTGCTGTGTTTTTTGGTTTTAGTTATTGTGTTCTTTGTTTGTAGTATATTATGTTGTATATTACGTTAGGAGTTGATGTCTTTAAATTCTATTATAGTAGTTGGAATAGGATTGAGTGATATGCTTGAAGATTGAATTAGGCCACTTGGATAGAAGATGAATCATCGTCGGCTACATACATTTACTCAAAAATTGATGCTTGAATGATTAGGTGATGTGTGGAAACATGATGGATTTTCATTTGTCACTAAGTGAGAAGTTGAGCCTGTATGAATCTATTCCATAGTCATATCATTTCTTTGATTGTGTGATACTTCCATAGGTAGTACATCCAGAACTTGCCTTGAACCAATTTCAATCTATGAGATTCATGCTAAATATAAATGATTAAGGCCCTCCTTCTTTTAGCCCTTGACTTAAATAACAACCTATATCATTGTCCCTTGCAAACCTTTTGGAGCATTCGAACTTTTTGTTTGTAAAAAGCCTTCATTTTAAACCCTAAACTCTGTTAGTCCGTGGTATCACAAGTTTAATAGAGTGCTAAGTTACATCAGGTTGGGATTCTTGACAAACATGTTGCTTTTTTCCTGAGACAGTTTGAGTGGCTTTCTTTGTGTCTCTACTTTTAGAACTCATTACATGTAGTTGTTAATGTTAGTTGTGTTTCTTGATTATTGTGAAAAGAAAGGGGAAAAATGAGAAAAAAGGAAAAGAATGAGATATTAGTAGCAATTATATGCAGCTTTTAATGTTAGCTGTGTTTCTTGGTTATTGTGAAAAGAAAGGGGGGGAAACAGAAAAAAGAAAAGAAAAAAGGAAAGAATGAGATATGGTAGCAACAAAGAGTGGAAAACAAAAACAGAAAAAAGAAAAGAAAAAGTGATATGTGCTTAATTGTTGATATTTTTAATTATTTTCACTTAGCGATTAATGGTACAAAAATGATTAAAATACTCACTTTATTTCATATTTATTTTTAGGTAAAATTTAAGAGCAAAGAAATTAAAGTGAATTAAAAGCATTGCATTTGGGTCATTTTTGAAGATTTATTTTTGTTTGTCTTCATGGAGTGAGACAAGAAAATTAAAAGAAAAAAATAAAGACACGAAGAAAAGAGCATGAAGGAGTAAGGTTTTAGAGAAGAGAAAATTTCAATTATCAAGTGTGTAACGTAATAGGTGGATCAGAGAAGGAGCAAATTAAATGATAAAATGACAGTAGCGTGTAAAGCAACAGGAGAGCAGCATGGATTCAAGGAGAACGTTGCAAATAAATTGGGAAGGCAACACGTGGAGACAACAAGCCACAGGGACAGCGCATCAGGCATGGAGCAGCAACACAACGAAATTGACGGAAATTGAAAGCAAATAAATCATGAATTATTCACGCAATACAAGCAAGATCAAATGGGCTAGGGGGCACGTACTGACGCAGCTGAAGGCAACTAGGAGAGCAAATTAGCAACAGTGGGGTCGTGATTAACAACGTATACGGACAAGAGAAGGACAACTGGAGTAGCGTTTTTATTTGAAAAATTAAATCATGGAGGAGCAGAAAATCAACGCAAGCTGTGAAATAGGGCAGAGACAAATTAAATGAGGAGAGGACCAAGGCAGCTTGTAACGCAAGGTGGACCAATCAAATGGGAGCAGCTGAACAACGTATGTTGTAAATTAAATTGGAGGAGCAAATTAAAGCATTAAGCGTGAATCAGCTACAGTGAGGGGCCGCCAGACAAGAAAATAGAGAGCTGGGACGCGGCGCTCCAGGACCCACAAATTAATTAAGATCAAGGGAGAGAGCCAGACGTAAGAACTGAATAGAAGAGGAGTCTGCGGCGCCGCAACAACAAAACAACATAAAAAGAGGGGACCAGATCCCTTATTCTAGCCCTATCCTGTCTCCTTTTGATCCAAGCCATCTATTTATGTGGGACTCACATAAATAGACGACTTGGATCAAAAGGGGATAGAGTAGGTACACACATTTGGGGATAGAGGATCTGTCCCCTAAAAAGAGGGGCTTGAGTAGACAAGGTGCGGCGCCGAGAAAGCAAAGCAGAGGAGCTGAAGATTTAAAGAGCATAGCAACGTTTATTTGTCTTATCAGTATACAAGAGCGTCGGCACGACACAAGAGAGAGAGGAGCAAGGTTTTAAATACAAAGAAGAAAGCTCAGTGAAGGGTTGGTGGTAGAGTAGGAGAAGCTTGAGGGGATTTATTTGTATAACCATTTGAAGGAGAGTGACACCGACAGTGGGCAGCATTTGAGAAGAACGTGATTTAGTTTCACATAAGGTTTAATTTAATTTCAGCTATAGTCGATAGAGACTAGTATTTTGTGTGGCTAAATTTTTAATCTAGACAAGGTACTTTACGTTTGATGCATGTAGTTCGTGAGACTCCTATAGTTTAATTGTTTTCGTTTATTTCTTATGTTTATTTAATCTCTGCGCTTTAATTGATTTATTATTGTCGAGTTTGTTGATTAATGAGGCCTGTTAATTGATTGACTTGGTAATAAATTGCCGAAAAGATTAGTTAATCCGTGATTGCTGTCTATCGAAGTGGCGAATTAATTTCAATTAAGAAATTAATGAGATTAAATAATTTGGTCTAAATAGATTGCGGGTTTTCCGATTCTGTTGGCTAAGACAAAGGTCCATTAGAGCCTAGTGCTGCCATATATTATATTCTACAGAGCTTTACTCGGAAATAGTCTAATTGGTTAGAGTAATAATCTGCGGAGTTTAGTCGGGGTTATCGAATAATTACGAATGGATTGGTTGATATGTGCTATTCACTGTCTGCTATAACTTTGTCCATAAGAATGAACAAAATTTATATTTTTGAGTCTATGATTGAATTACAGTATCAAACGAGAGAGTACCTTGGTTAGGCTTTTCTTTATATTGCTTTCAATCTTTATTTTAAATTTCCTTCAACGTGATTTCATGTTCTAAAATCAATCATTCCTAAATCAATTATTTTTATTTTTATTTATTTTTATTTTATTTCCGATTTTGCACAAATAAATAATTACTACATTGGTCTCTGTGGTTCGACCCTATTTACCACTTTACTCTCTTACGTGTTCTAGAGTAGGAATTTGTTTTTGCTGGTTTAACATACCATCACCAACGTATGTTTCTATAAAAGTTCGACACGACCAAAACTTTCCACCACAGAATATACTTTGGTATTTTGGGCATAACGTTTTGTGTAGTTATCTAAATGAGATGATTTTTGATTTTTTGTAAATGAGAGACATAGGGATACAATTGTTATGATGACATGGAGTTTTAAATAAGTCTCTAAGGATCTCAATTTTTGACGGAAAGTTGAACATAGAATGTTGTGTTAGTATTGGAACAAACCAAAAATGATTGGGGTATAACTTTTAGAGTATTGAACCAAATTGAATCATTTTGGAGTCATTAGAAAGTTAAGACAATGGGTAATAAGAATCTAGACGAAAGTATTATCAAATTTCTTTATTTACCTGATCATAAATTGGAATTCCTATTGATTGGAATTTTTGGCTATTGTTAAAGGAAATCAAGGAAGGTAAGAGGAGCAAAGGGTGAGGCACCTTTGAGCAAGTATTTGAACAAGGATTTCTAAGATGGGTTTCATGTTTACAATAGAATGAATGAGCCATAAATGTTTTCCTTTAAAGCAAGAGAATAAAATGATTTCAAATTGCTTCATAACTGTTGCATTATTGCTTTTGAATGATTTGAGAAATTGCTATATGTTGGTGTATGATTTTGGTGGATGAAATGTGACATATTTCATATTCATAAACAATTGTGTTTCTGAAATATGCCTTTGTGACAAAGTGTTCAGAAAAATTAAGCTTCGAAAATGTGCCATTTTGGGCAACAAGTTTACAAGATTATGAAATACATGTTATGTGGGTTTGTGGTAGTCCCCTAAGTTAAGTCAAGTGCACTTTGACAAAAGGCTTCTCCCGCCTGCTAGCTAGTGGCATGGAGCTCCTTCATGGATTCCCATAAGTTCACGGCTACGCAAGACCATTAAATGGGATTGCGATAGTACGTTCTGTTCACGGCTACATAGGACCCTTACAGGAAATATGTACTACGTTATGTTTTGGATCCACCCAAACCATTCTGATGTGCTTATGTGCTCATGATTTGTTTGAAAAGATTGATTCATACATGATTTATGCTATTGTGAATTGTTTGACAAATTGAGAATTTCATGAAGTAAGTGTCTTATGATTTTTAAATGTGAAATTACTATGGTTTCGAAAATCTACCATGGCAATGTGTAACACCTCGTTACCTATGTTAAGGCTATAATTGTGTATTATGAGAATTTCTGAGAAAATAAGAAAATTCACATCATGCATGAATTAATTATGACATGCATATTTTTGCACATTAATATGATTGTACATGCATTCATGACATTTTCCAGGTATAATTGAGTTACTAATGCCATTAAAATGTGTCTTTGCAATTTTAGTATTATTTAGGATATTTTTGAATTTTTAGTGAATTTTGCAAAAAAACTATGATTTTTGGGCCAATTATGGTGTGACACATGGCATTCTATAATTGGGACAAATGGAAATAATAGATAGATGACAAATGGTTAATTTGGTGTGACAAATGGCTTGAAATTGTTAAGGACACGTGTATGACTTGCAAAGTGTACACAGTATGATGTTTGAGGTTAGGATTTATGCATTATGAGTGTTCTCCTCGGTGAAGAAACACTTAGAATCCGAATATCAATTGTGAGACTAAGTTTTTTTGATCTGTTCTCTTTGCTGGAAATAGAAGCTGAGACAAGTAAGTAGTTTGGCTGATGTTTAGTTTCTGGTGTAAATATAAACATGCATGCATTGTTCTTCTTAGTTCTTGACTATAAACTTGATTTCTGAGTTGTGTTTCGAATGAGTTAGAGGAGTTGATTGCAAGTTATTGGAGTTAATTGATGTCAGATTAAGTTTTGGAAAAATTACAGCAGAGTGAGAAAGTGAAAATCGGGGAAGACGAGTTTCTGTGATCATATGTTGCGGCCTCCATTTTTGTTCTCGTCGCGACTAATTCCTTTTTGTACGTCACGACGTGCATTGCACCTTTGAGCTTGTCGCAACTCATTTCCTTTTGTACGTCTCGACATGCAATGCATCCTTGAGCTCGTCATGGCGACTGTTGCAAGAAAATCCTGAGAAAAACTGATTTCTGGACTGTACGTTGCTACTTCACTTTTTGTTCACGTTGTGGACCCTCCTTTGACAAATCAAACATACTTTAGTATTTTGGCCATAACTTTCTTTGTAGATATCCAACTGGGGTGAATTCAGTGAATGATGGTTGACTCAATGAGTTGAAAAACTCATCAAAAATTGCAATGTGGCTTTTCAGGTTCTGAAGAATTATTCAATTAGGCTAAATGGAGTATAGTCAATGAGGTCTAATATGGATAAGGGGTCGGGATCAGTTTGCACCTGCATATGTCTTCAGTGATTTTATCTTTGAATTATGTTCCGCAAAGTTGTACAAAGTGTTTGTAAATGATTTGGTAATGAAATGACTTTATGATTTCAAGTGTTTTGTATCTGAAATGGGCCCAAATTGTAAATGTTTGTAATATCTATAACTTGTAAATGGAAATATTTTTAAATGACATGGGCCGATTTGAGTAATGATGTCCATTTACGTGTACTTTGTTTTAAAGAAACAAAAATCTTGTAATGAATTTTGAGTGAATGATCGTTCTTGCATGCCACCCTTGTGGGGTACGTACTCGGATATCACCAAGGATGTCAGATATGTGTCTTGCGAGAGTGGGGTGCTACACAATTAGTCTTGAAAATGGTTTTTGCTTTTTTCTCGATTATAAACTTGTTACCCACGAGCTTTAATGAATTATGAAATATGTATGGATGATGTTAAGCGGAAATATAAATTTGTATATGGATAAGGTTGAATTGAAATTAAAGTATACTTAAGGAAGTTATCGATTTGAGATGATGAATTTTGAATACAAATTGTTGTTATATATATATGTAATATGTGTTGTGGGAGAAAGATAGGAATTATGAATAATGAGAATTAGTCGTAAGAAATGAATTAAATGAGTAGAGATTAGAGAGTTGAATGAAATGACATTGGTAATTGAATTGTCATGAAATGATGTTACCTTAGAGGGAGTGAATTCGGGATAACTTAGAGTGAAAGTAAAGGATTGGATAGTCTTATGATATTCCGTAAGAGCTAAGACAAGAGTGATTGTAGAAGCCTTTGGAAATTTTAGGTTTAGGGGTTGAGATTTCAAGGGTTTCACCGCGGCGAACTTTCCCAAAGGATCTCAGCAGAAGTTCTCGCACGTTTTTTGCAGAAAAATTCCTTGGCTTCGCTGCGACAAAGTCAGTCTTTTAAGGTTGCCGCGGCGAAGTTATATTTGTCACCGCGGCAAACTTTTCCTGAAGGGGTTAGTGGAGTTTTCTCTTAGAGAATTTTGGCAGGTACATTATGATTGAGGAAATAATCATAAGAATGGATTGTCGTTTATCTTAAAAGAAAATCAAAATGTTATAAGACTTTAAGCTTCATGATTTGATTGGATTACGCTCATGTTTGTATGACAAGCAATAATACACTCACGTTTTATGGTTCAAGGGTTGGACTCCGAAAATGGGGACCAACATTTATGGTATCAGAGCCAGGTTTTAGGATCTTACATGGGCATTTCATGATGTGAGAAAATGAAAGTTTGTGGATATTTAGAAATAAGAAATATTATGTAGTCCGATGTGTTAGACACAGATTCAATGTTTGTAGTTATACCAGTGAATATGATGATGGAATTTTGGTTGTGGATATGTACTTAAATTGATATGGTGTGAAAATATTTTCATGAATTGACTGAGAAAGAAATAAAAAATTAGGTGGAAATGACGAGATTTAAGGTGTACGAGCAAAGTGGAATTGAAAGGTTGGACTTAGAATTCAAAGTGATTGTTTAATCACTGTGATAAGAGTTATAATTTGGTATGAGATTGTGTTAGTGAATTTGATATCACAAGTTCAAGATGGCTACGTGTCTATGCTTCTAAATTGACTAAGAACATACGAGTGGAAGATGAAACAAATGATAGTGATATATGCAGAAGTTCTCAAGGTTATGTCGACCAGTTGTTATGAATTTTATATCCGATAATAGGGTTACATTGGTGAATAATGTGATTGAGTACATATGAGATCTATATTTAGATATGGTATAGGAGTGATTGAACCAAATTTATACTACAATTTAGGCCTGTTTTCTTTAGTAATTATGCATTTGTTGACTCCTGATCTATGATTTTTATGCTTATTTTGGTCCCGCACATTGAGTTTTGATAAATTGCACATTGTTAGTATTTTGTTGTCATTTGTCATTAATTTTGCATAATTTTTATTGGGACAATTGA
>JANZLC010000001.1:20087892-20112661 GCA_026413385.1 Erythroxylum gracilipes
GATTTTTATTATTATTTTAATATTTATATTAGACTCATATTTATTTATTATTAATTAATTATATAATAATAGACATTAGTATATTTTTATTTCAATAAAATATTTTATTTTTACTTATTATTATAAGTTTTACTTCTTATTTATTATATACTGGTTTTATAGAGGTTTACTACCAATTGAACCTCTAAACCTTAAACCTTTTCTTCGACCCGTTTGATTTACAGTCCTGTTTTTTAAACATTGCTTTTAACTACTCTTCTATAAAGTAACATTGTAAAACGGTAACAGTTCACACCAAGTCCAGACTTCAGAGAGCCTCTACTGAGTAATCACATTCTTGCAAGACACTCGGCGGTGAAGTTTTCTGTCTCTTCCACTTTTTGTCTTGTTTTTAAAGGTTTGGCCATCTGGCTTTGTTCCGCGTCCAGACGCTCAAGCACTCTGCGGGCTTCGTCTTCTGTAGCTGGCAAAACCTTGGGAATCCTCAGTCCATCCGCAATGGCTTCAGGTTGGATAGTGAACGTGAAGTAGAATTTGTTAGATTCCTGTTCGGATTGCATAGCAAAATACCATGTAAGTATAGTATTGTAACTGTAATTATTTTTGCATTTAGTTGCAAGTTCTCACCTCAACCACTCTTAGCTCAGGCCTTGTAACTTGAGCTATAACTTCTACCTTTATCAATGGCTTGGATGGGTGCTCAAGTTCTGTATACAAAACACGAGACTTCAATCGGAGAAAGTTTCCAACATCCACCTGCAACGGTTCAACAGATATTACTGATTGTGTCCTTAGTTCCAAATCTATGTATTGGAACAGCTACTTACAGGTTTAAGGAAATCAATATGATCAACTTCAACAAACTGTGGTGGTACACCAGCGAATGCATAGGTATTTGAGAAAGCCAGTTCAAATGCCTTGCGCATCAAGAACCCTCCAAATATGGTTCCATGAATGTTCCTTTGCTGTGGTAGACAGATGAGGGAGTTCTCATGACAAGTATCTTTTATGAGGATGCTATCTCTGTCTGCCAATGACTTCATGTCACTCAACACCTTGCCTTCAGCTAACAATGCATTAACTCTTTCTCCATAACTGTTTTCAGTATCTGCTCCTGCTGTTTTCTCTTCTCTCCTCCGTTTCCTCATTTTGTTCTTTTCTTCTGCTTCTTCCCAAAGCAATTTTTCTTGTTCAGTTTCAGGCAAGATTTTGTTAACAGGGGCTGACTTTCCTGTCTTTATGTCCCGACCCACAAATGCAAAATCTGCTACAAGAGCAATGCAGTCTGATGGATTGGAGATTCCTGTACAGCAAGTTCTCATTTTCATATACTTACTAACGCAAGAAGGTCAAGTAACCAAGTACTTATGACCACATTTTGAAAACGAGAATATAAAACATGGCTAGAGATGATATGGTACCACGAAGGTTTCAGCCCGCTTTCTCATTTATGTCAATATTAGAGCCAGATTGGAAACTTTAAACAACGGAAAACAAGCATACAAGTTTATAACTGGTAGGCAGTTGTATGTTCACAGAAAGAAATGAGACCGCAACGGGTTGAAAGTTAATCTAATGATCGCTCAAATCACGCAAGTAGTAATCCTACTGTAATACCTTGTACTGGCTGAGTCACTTCCAGTTGAATCTCCATGGAAGACTTGCCAACCCATGTGACCGCACCTGCCATTTTCAGGTCAGCATCTACACTGATGGGCTTTTTTATTGCCATCCTATCAACAGAAGCAGTGACCAGCAACAAAGGCCCCATTGTCCCTTCATTGTTGCGGCAGTGCTGGTGAACAAATTAAGTATTGATTAAGAAAAATAATAATAATCTTTATTCTCAGTCTTCAGCACGAGTAAAAGGAGATGATGGTTTAGACTGGAACACGACCAAAAAAAAAAAAAACTCGAAAAGTTTCGAACCTTATAGGAAATGATTGCGGCAAGAGCATCAAGATCTTCCACCAACTTTTCCATCCTAATCTCATTCCAGGGGTTCCTATACTGCTCCCTTAGTATGTAATCTGAAGAGAACTTATAAACAAAACTGGTCCTGCTTTGCGACGGAGTTTTTGCCACCAACTCCCCCTGTGAAGTCCCATCAAATGCCGAATGATCTGCTTTCTGAAATATGCTTTTAGTTTCTTCCCACATGGCGCAGGTCACTGGTGTGTGATACATTCTAGGCAACAAGCTGATCATTTTCCGAATAGGATTCCCTGCGTCCATTGCTGCTGAGCTATGTAGTAGTGAATCTATGCCCTCTCCTGGGGTTGAATAATAACTTGAAAATGCTTGGGTCCTAGAGATTCGATCAGACGCGAGTATTTCTGATAACTTAGACATGCGAGTAGCGGTGGCAATGAGTTCATTATAAAGGCAAGGAATTGACAACGAAATTATTGAACTTGATCCAGAAAGCGGCCTGAAGCTCTGCCGATCATTAGGTGGTTTAAGTAAAGAATGTACTTGGAGGGATGATGACATGGGATTGAGTTGTAGTAAAGGGTGACGTAACAGTATTCTGAAGAGTTTCATGTTTCAGGATTGATGAGCTTATAGGATTCTAAGACTTGGTCCATATTGTTGAGATTTGAATTATCATTTATAATGAAAAGTTTACTAAAAAATTTAAGTGAGCTTTTTTAATTAAAATTTAATTGTTCTAAACTTTTTCTAATGACTACAAAATAGAATTGGAATAATACACAAAACACGTTGAAGACATAATATATGAACCTGGAACACGAGGTTATGTACTAGGAGGAGGACTGTGCAACACAGCAATAGTCAACATATCCGGTCCAACGCTGTCTTTCCATCCAAACAACTCAGTGGACGACATACTCAACGTGATGAGGCACCCTCACCCTGGTCTAATCAACCCTTGGCCTTGGGAAACACGTTCTTGTTCAATGAAATTTCCATATCCAGATGCTTCACGCACAACCACACAGTCGCATTCATTCCTTCTCCTTTGTCAGATTAAGAATCATCAACATTCACCCTTCTCCTCTCTCAGAGAACACCATCTAAGGGGTCTAAGAAGTTTAACAATTTTCAGCTTCCATGTCCAAATTACTACTATAAATTTTTTTAATAACGGGTGTAAATTTATGATTAAGCCATAACATAACATCTCAATGTAGTTTTTGCATTACGATTATGCAGAAGGATTAGGAGACTTTTTATCTTCATCATATGTAAAAACCTTGTAAGTATCCTTATGTGTACACGCAATCCATTTTTTTTCAACTACCATGACATGACCTTTACAATGATGGCGTACATGAACAACATAGATGATTGGTATGTGTCTGAGATTTTGACTGTTGAAACATAATTACAAACTTTCCTATTTGGCAATGAACGATTCTTCAAAAATGGACACGGAATGGCATGCCATACGATTAGCTAACTATATCATTACTATTTTTTGATCTGGAAAACATAATGTAATGGGAGGTCTCATGTTTCCCTCTCTTCAGCTGTACTATTTTCTTCTATCCTACTGCCCAGCCTGACGATGTCTTCAACCAGAATCTTCCCATCTGTTTCACATTGGTGAAAGCACTAGTCAGAATATTTACAGCTATGCATGGAAGTAATTGAAAGAACGTAACATCCCAATCACGAGACAACATTGTGTGCAAAAACTTTCACGTCATGTATACAGTCAGATTTTCACAAGTCCATCCTTTTCCATTCCAAAATGTAACTTGTATCATCACTAATATTTAATGAAAATAAATTTTTCTTTGCAATTGAACGTAGACGACTTTGATTTGTTGTTGTTTTCGGAAAAATAAAACGCAATGATCCTCAATTTATTAGTTTAAATGATCTGTAAGGAAGCATCTAGACTATACTTTGACATCAGAGTAAAAAGGATTATGAATGCTCAAACATGAATACACAGAAACATGTTTTCTCCAGAAGTAAATCACCCAAGGACATATTAGCAGAAAGAGTACCAAGATTCTGAATCCAGATAAGAACATAATAAAAGCAATCTCTGACTAAAATATAGAGAAGCAGAATGCTATTCCCCTTGTCCAAAAGGGTTTCTAATCTGACCCCATTCAATCTTCAACTTGTATAAAATCAAAGGATTGAAAGCCACTGAAATACATGTAACTTTGACTCTATTGCTATATATCCAACCCCACTAGAAAACATGAATATTCCTCTCAACGTCATAGTTTAACAATGTATCACAGGTAACTACCAGCGGAAAATTTAAATGTTCAGCAAGAAAGAAATATTAGGTCATTTCAATGATGGAAATAATGGCATGCAACTCAGACAAAAACATGCAAACACATAGCCAAATGGGACTGCTTACCTCCATCCTTGGAAAGACTGCTGATGAGTTCTTGAACACCTTCTCTGCCCAAAGTGTTTTTTAGGTACATAGCAGCAGCTGCCACCTCTTCAGGAGTAACTTTTCCATCAAAATCCCTAGATAAATAACATTAAACATCATAACTAAGCATTAGGCAGTACCGTCACTTCATGAACTGGAAATTATAACACCAATGTTGTCAATGACCGCCAAAATGGATACAATTACTTGAAAGCCTTTTAGGGAGTGGAATTAATAGGGATCAACCACTATCCATAACAAATGTATGCACAAGCACGAACATTCATTGTACAGTTTACATACATCCCTTCTAAACTTAATTTTTGGATACCATCATATCATATCATTTGTTTTGAATATGTTGCTTGAGCGTCAGTTTCTGTACAGAAAGTATCCAGGGAATGTTAGATATGATGCCTGCAGCATTCAATTACTTTAACATTAGATGCCTATGCTTTTGTTATGTATTTTCATTGTTCTTGAGATATTGAACATTTTCTTAAATGAGTTAGGTCTGCTTATGATGCTTGTAACTCTGTTCTCAAAGAGAGTTTGCAAGGACAGGCATATACTTTTACAGCATTGCAATGCAGCAAAAATCTCAAAGAGATAAAGAATAAATTGCACAATAAAAACAATGATTCACCTGTCAAGTAGTCGCCACTGGTCACCGATTTTGGCATCGACATCATCAATTTCTTTCTCTAGATTTTGAAGCATTGTGTCAACCTGAAGTTAAAGCACATATAGAAAATGAGGTTGAAGGTACCAAGTGTATAAAATGTGCAAATAGAGGCTTGAAAGTATAGCAGTATATGTGTTTTACCTTCTCTATTAATGCTGAAGAAATCTCATCAGGTTCATCTGCTTCAGAAGAACGGTCAGGATCCTCTCGAGCAGCTATATATGCCTTGATTGCCTCCTTTCCACCCTCTGTACCCTCTTTCTCCACCATGCTATTATAAAGTTCTATCTGAAATATCAAATCCATAATGAGGTAATGTATTAGTTTAGTGTTATAATTGTTTGACAATAGTAGGATGACCTTTCGAAAGCCCTTAAAAGAAAGTTTGGCTCCTGAAACAAAATGAAAGCACTGGTTTCATCAAGCCACTTTATGCAATCATTTGTGAACTTGGGAGGAAAGAAAATGAATAAATAAAGCAATCTTTTGCCAATTGACAATATAGTCACAGTTTTGGATCACCAATACTCCCATAGGATGATTTAGAACATCAATCACAAAGTAGATGGTTTCGGACGAGAGGGTTTTCCTTCTCATTCAATGAAAAAATTAGTCCAAGAAGTAGGACTAAATTCTTTACAGTTAGGCCTCCACACAGAATGGTAAAGCTCACTATTTTTCTTGACATATGAACACCAATATGAAATACTTTCATCTGATGTACAATTTCTATATTAATAAGTAGCTAGGGTCAGCAAACGATGAAAATCAGACATGCAAGCAATGGGGCAATTCCTTTGAAGTAAATAATCAAGATTATGAATTTTCAAATCAGTTCAACAATGGATCAATACCTCTTTATTGACAAGGCTCAGAAACTCTTCTCGCTCTCTGCTGACTGACTGCCACAACACATAGAAGAAAATATTTTAGGAAATGAAGGATCAGTACAACTTCCCCACTCTCGGATCAAACAAATCAATATTTAATATAATGACAGAATGATCATTAAAAACATTTTTTTATCCTAATTCTTACAGATGCTGAAGCTAAAACAGCTAGAGCCCGACTGAGCTCACAGAGTTGCTCTTGTTTCTCCAATATTTTTTCTCTGGTTAGTTCTTGTGCTTCCCTTGCTGTCGCAATAGTCATCTCTTTCAATGCCACATCATCATCAATAATAGTAGACTCTTTCTTCTTGGCAAGCTCTTCTTCCTCTTTTTCTTCCTCCTCCTACATGGTATCAATTGAAACCAACTAAAGCCCGAGGCAAAGCATGAAAAAAATATATAAAAGACTTGATCACATCTGCAAATCACATTCACGGCTCTGTGCAACTTTGGAACTGACATTCCAGACCTGAAACTCAAATTCTAGCAACTCATAATTTTTAATCTCTGTGAGTTTAACTGGTTTATATCTCTTCTATTCGCCCTACGTCAAAAACTCTAGTTCTGCTAGGAAGATGATGGAACAATTAAATTTATGTACTAAAATATTAACTGAAAATCTGAATTCTTAACGAATCATCAACTGCAAAGAGATGATCTGACAGCACAATTTTTGGAACTCAAAAAAGAGATGAATAATCTCTTATTCAGCAAAGAATGTAAAGTCGAGATTCCTAAGGATAAACCTTGATAAGTTCTTCTTGCATAGCAAGATATTCCAGTTTTCTTCTCCTTTCTGAAACACTATCTTCTGATGGCAAAGCTGTAACACCAACAGTATCCACAACTTCATCAGGAAGAGAAGACAGAGTTGCCTGAACAGCCTCCTCTGGTTTCAACTTTCCAGAAACAGTAAAGGCCCTGCACCCCATTTTCACCACATTACTAAGGTTCTTATCTAAATCTAAAGCATATATTGCTAATGAAGCTTCAACTGAGAATACTGAGTCTATAAAGAACATAATCCATTAAGGAACACTACAATCACCTTGAAAGGATCAACAGGGAAGATGGCACGGAATGATTCAAAGAAAGATCCAACCAATCACGAAGCTGTGAAAAATCAAGAAGTTAAAAATTTATCAACTGAAACCAAGGGTTTCAGAGTACAAATGTCAGATAAAAGAACTTTTCCACCAAGATCCCACCAAGATCACCAAAGCCATACAATATCTATTGATAATATAAGTTGATCTATCAGGCATAATGCTTTTCTTAGCTTTACCACTCCAATTTCAGATCACGTCTTTTAAAGAGAAGAATGATTTAAAATAAAAACTTGGAGACAAGTGATGGGAATTAGATGCATAACATTCATCATCATTCATTAATCTAAGGTCACAAAGAATATCTGGCGCAGGAGAGAAGTCATTCTGGTAGCATGTGCAATTATTGCATCATTTAGACGAGTGATGGGAAGTTGATGCATTACATGCATCATTATTCATTAATCTAAGGTCACAAAGAATATCGAGCAGGAGAGAAGTCATTCTGGTAGCCTGTGCAATTATTGCATCATTTAGTCATCGAATCCTCATGTTTTACCAACTCAAACTCACCTGATTGTTCATCTATGCCACTTAAATTAAAGTAACAGTGAGCAATTACTCAATTCTTAGACAGCCTTTCAAATCATAAAAGCACATTTTGTGTAAGCTTGGAAAATAAGTTAGAGACTAAACCAAAAAACCTGTTGCCGCATTTCCTCAACTGAGAACAAACCAAGCATGCCACGTTCCCTGCAATCTTCACGAAGTTCAGCCTCTGAAAGAGACTCCACACCCTCTGCTTGAATCAGCATATCATCATTCTTGATCCTAAATAATTAATGATGAAAAGGAACAATGAAAACATAATCTCTTTACTGTCTAATCTCAAATGAAGAACAATTACTCACCCAATGATACCTAATTCCAATTGCTCATGGTCAATAATAAATGAGTAAAATAGGCAACAGCACAGTGCTAGAAAAATCAAACATATGCAGAAACTCATCTACATATGTTTGCTATTTGGCTGCTTTTGTACTCAGATGAATAACAATGCACCCTCAAGTACTTGATTATTTACTCACTTATTTACCAAGTCAATCTTTGATTGTTTGTTAATATTTTATCTGTTGTAATCTAGCTAAACTATAGGAATACTTGCTGGTTTATCTCTTCACGATTATCTCTAGGAGTTTGAATTCAAATGGTTGTTATTGTAATCTTGTAACATGTTAAATACTCATGAGTTCATCAATGAAAGTCAAGCTTTACAATCTTTTATGGTATCAGAGCCTAATTTTCTCACACGAGTTTGAAAATGGACATGTAGACTAAAGTCTTTCAAAAATTAATCCAATATTTTAATACTGTCTTCTGAGCACCAAAGTGTTTATATTTAAAAAGGAAATGCCATAGTTTAATTGATTACTGTAAAAAGTACATATTTTTTCTCTTGAAACAATTTAAAATTTAGAAATGAGAACAAGTACTTTAGCTAATTAAAGATTGGAAACATGAGTTTCACCTTTGTAGTCTTTTGCGGAGCATAAATTGCAGATATGTATCTGTTCCAAAAGGACTGATTCCCATATATTTACACATACTTACCAATCGAGGCCTGAAAGGAGAAAAATAAAGTAATAGAAGGAAACAAGTCACTAAATCATGAGAGAATACGTTGAGATACTGAGAAAAACAGGTATGCCAATATAAATATGGAAACAATGGCCACAAACCCAACCTGCTGATATTATCTAAAGTTAGTTCATCGTTGAATAGCTTAGCAAAGCTCAAGATCTCCTCGTTGGAAACTGTGCCACCTCTTCTTATCTACATGATCAATATATATGAAAAGGAAAAGATAAACAACAAACAAATAAGTCTAAATAAGTCCAACTGCCCAAAGTTAATTCTTACTCTGTTCAAGAATTCATCAAGATCTTCAGCAGTCTTCTTAATTTCTCCACTTCTAGAGTTCTGAACTTCCTTTGCCATTTCTTTGACAGTATCCTGAAGAAACTTTGCGTATTCTATCCTTGCTTTTAGCTTCCTCTTCAAAGCTTCCTAAATATTGGCCAAGTCAGGGAAAAGGAAGAAATGTGGTTTAAATGGATAAAAAAGAAGAAAAGCTTTGTTTATGCACAAACCCAAATTTTGCTTTCTGGGTGGGATTGCAAATGAATGTATACCAAGATTTATCACACTCATGCTTTGATAGGATAATTAGTGAAGCTTAAAGTTGTGAGCTAAACAAAATTTGAGCTTCTCAAGTTGAGCTTATTTATCACATTCATGCTTTGTTAGGATAATTAGTGAAGCGTAAAGTTAAGAACTAAATATAATTCGAGCTTCTCAAGTTGAGTTTCTTTTGATTATATCATAAATTCTAAATTCATACTCATTTTAAGAGTGTCAAAAGCTCAGTGAACTTCAAAATATAAAATCAAATCTAAAACCAAATAAGACCTCAGGAATATGAAAATAAACTTTAATAAGGATAAATGTTGCCTAACCACACACTCATTTCATTAATCATAAGTGACAGTAAATCAAGCTTATCCATAAATGGATAACCATAATTGAGTAAGGGAGCTTGAAAATGAAGTGCAATTTTGTTTGCTAAAATACTCAAGGATGGCAACCAACTTTCAGGCTGTCCATTTCAGGCCATGACTTTTTTAGGGGTTAATAACATATACCAAATTAATGTCTGCTCATATTAAACACGAACGGATAGACATCCACAGCCACTCAAGGAGATTTGGCCAAGGAACACTATTAGTACGTTAACTACCTTTTTCATTAAACTACTCACTACAGAGAAAAATGGCAGCAAGAATCAATGGTAACTAAAAAGAAAAGAGTGAAGACATTGAAGCTACACAGCAGCACCAAACTATGTAGAAACAACAATGAAACTATAGCATATACCTTCTCTTTCATTTTATCTTGAAAGGTTGATGGCAACATGTTGGGAAACAATTTCAAGAACACTGGTAGAAGAAACTCCATAAATGGAACTATGATGAAAACTGTAAAAGGTACAAGTCTAAAAATATCTGCAGTAGTTCGAGTTAGCTGTTGCCTCTCTCTTCTTGATAGAGTCTTCCCACTAGAAAGTTTCAATAGCAATTTTGAACTGATCCTCACATCAACCCACAAAAGCTTGAAGCCTAGCCAGTAATGTTGCAGTGTTGAGACAAATTCATGTTTCCAGTGAACAAGTTTTTCCGCCCAATCCTTCCTGGAGAATTAGCATTAAGAAATTAGTAATAGATAAGTATATAAATTGAAGAGAACGTAAAGGTAGTATTCTGAACCTGCTCATAGAAGCTACAGCTTTTATTGAAGGACCAAGTCCTAGCAGCACAGTCCATGACCTTTGTAAAGTGGATTCAACGACATTTTGAGATTCTTCTTGCGACCTTTTGGCTTTCACTTTGGCTTTTGCAGAAGTCAAGCCTTCAACAGCTTGATCACATTCTTCAGGAGATGCTTCCTTTATCTTCTTAGCAACCATTTCATTTTCCTCATCATCACTGCTCACTTCTGGTTGTTTGGCTGTAGCTGTTGAGGCAGTACGAACAGAAGGTAACATCAACCTCATTGGAGAAAAGAGCCCTGATCTCAAATGTTGAAGACCAAGTGCATGTGAACTGTTACATCCATGCCAAAAGTTTCCTGAACCCAAAAACCTGTCTAATTTTGCTTGTCTCACCACAATCTCCTTTGGGTCCTTTACACAATTAGACTCTTCAGTGGACTTGTTAACAGAAAAGCTGTAGTACCCTACATGTTGAAATGTATTCCCAACACAATGGAAGCTCTGGACTGAGCGAGCAGAGGTACTCAGGTAATCAGAGATAAACTTCTTTCTTCTCAAAATTGCTCTCGAAGCCATTTTCAGGTATTTCCTTCTTTACAAAGAGATGGTCATTCAAATTGGTATTAAATACCCCGATTATGCTGTCAAAATAGAAGATTCAAACGAATCAAATACACCAACAAAACAGACAATCGAAACAGACGCTGGTAATATTTTAATGAAATATTGATGATTTACAAATGGAAACAAGTAAAAGTTCAATCAACTGTCACAAACAAGTCAGTTCGTCGATCAGAGAGCCTTATTCTAAAAGTAAATTGGAAACAAAATGAACGGGAATTAAATAAATGAAATCTCCACGAATCGATATAACCTTTCAGTGGCAAAAGGACTCAGCAAAGTTTCCAATTTGATTCATTATACAAAAAGAAAAATCACTTGCAGAATATTTCAGCTCCAGAAAAGTTGATTCCGAGTCGCAATTTAATATCTTGCTCCAGGCACTCATAGTTCAAACTTATAAGAACAACAATTAAATGGAAACTGTAGTAGTAAGTACAGAGTTTAGCTATGAAACAAATTGCCTTGCATAACAATTCATAGCATGATTAAAAAAATGAAATGAAATGAGAGAACCAGATATAAAGGTTTATTGCATACATATTAAATATCTACACGTATCCCTCAAAGAAGAGGGAGAAAACATGTAGCTTAAAGCTGTATTAAAAACGATGGAATCACCAGAAACCTGTGAAAAGGTGAAATTTCCCGAAAAGGGTACCCAAAACTTTGAGCAAAATTTTAGCTTTTGCAATGTGTCGAAAATCTTTCAGTTTTTCTACGGTTGTTTGTTCCTATCCCACCGCACCAACCAAACAATTCACCAACACGAAGCCACTGAGAAAGAAATGAACAGACAACTTGAAGAGACTTATTATACTTACAGTTAACAAGACACTTTGTTTGAAGACAAGTAATCAAACAATCACTCATAAAGAAAAAAAAAATAGGATGGTAAATGGGGAGAAAAAGGGAAGGGGTTTAAGGGAGGGACAGGGAATGCGAAAGTGCTCCTGTACTAGGAGCAGAACGATGACGTTTTCCGTCATCAGTTTGTGCTACGTTTGTCTTCACTGTGTTTGGGAGGGAGAGCCCTACGTGGGCCATGTGGGTTTGGACCATGTGGAAAATGTTTGGTTTAAGGAGGCGGAAAACACTGAATTACTTGTCTGTACGAGACATACTTATTTTGTTCTTATAAATAATGACATTTTACGAATATCACCAAGCTTTGGAAGCTTTTTTTTTGGGAAGAAAAAGAATTTATTTATTGAGTAAAAACAACGTCAAAATTTAGAGTGTTTAACTAAAAAATAGGTGGCAATTCCTAACTAAACCTATTGAGATATTTAGTATCTAATTTAGCTAACAAGTAGATTACCATATTTACACACTTTAGAATCCATTTAAACGTAATAAATAATAAAAAATTGAATATACTGTCAACACTCATATATCTTTAAAATTGATGTTAAAAATTAATTGATATAATCTTTGAATTAGAATTTGGTGACAATTTTAATTTTTTAATCTACAATGAGAAGCAAGTTTAATAATTATTGATAACCTTGCTTTTATATGATTTCAAAGAAAATTATTGATGCTTTTATATACATTAATTCGGCAAAAGAGTTATGGCTAAAGATAGAATAAATATTTGAGGCTATAACGAGCCTCTCTTATACCAATTGCAATATAAAATTACATCTCTAAACTAAGGAAATATGTCATTGGTAGATTTTGGACGACAAGAAGAGTTTGTGGATTAAATGGCTTCATGTTTATTTCCTTAAGGGGCATAGTCTATGGGCTATCAAGCTATCAAGTTCCAACTCCTTTTTTCTCACTCAATTGTTGAAATTGAGGGATTCGGTTTATCAGAATAGCTCATGTGTGATTAAAGACGATCGCCTTGCTTCCTTATGGTTTGACAATTTGTCTACTAGGGGACCACTGATTAATAGGGTTTTTTTTTTCCACGAGCTACTTCTTCCTTTCCTTTAAAAACTTGGATGAGCACTTTCATCATAGGCCTGAATGGAGTTTTCCTAGAAGCCTTATCCAGTTCCAGCCAAATTATCCTCCTACCCCACAGGAGCCCAATATATTTTTCTGGAAAAGTACTCTCATTGTGCAACTCACTAATAAAACTATTTGTGATTATGTACGCAGCCATCACCCTCCAGTTCCTTGGGCCACTAAGGTATGGAACAAGCACTTATTGTCGAAAATTTCCTTCATCTACTAGTTAGCTATCCAGAACAAGTTGTCTACAGCGGATCGTATCCCTTACATCCAACTAAATAGCATCTGCCTTATGTGTTTAATTCAGAGCGAATCTTGTAACCATCTATTTTTCGAATGCCCCTATAACAAGGCCATATGGGATTATGTAACTGCTTCTTGTTATTGGATGCATCCAGGGTCAACTATTTTGGAGATCACTAATGAAATTTCTGTGCACTCACCTATCCATCTCATTGTACTGGGAGTTTGTATTTATAGGTTATGGAAGGAAGGCAACTTTAGACGGTTCAGGGATCAATCATCCACCAAAGAGTCTTTGCTAACCTTGATTTTCAAGGACATTAGGGAGATCATTATGACCAAAAATTTACAACAATGTTGCAGCTCATCTCTACGCTCTTCTTTGCACATTTAAGGGTTCCTTCTCTTCTTAACGCTTTTTGAGTAAGGTGGAAAAGACAACATTGAACTGCTCTATTTGTCGCATTTAGCTCCAATCATTTTTGAAGTTCTGATGCTTTTGTGTTTGTTTCCTTCGTTGTATTTTCCATTATGATTTGATAGCTTCCTTGCTTTTGGTGTTTGGTCTCTACCTAGAACTCTCTTATTTTTGTATCTTTATTCATTCAATCAATTCTTCTTTTCAAAAAAAAGAAGAAGAAGAAGTTATAGTATGAGTTAAAAGTGTTGACGCCAATGCCTCATTATGGTTATGGAGCTGCGAAATAGTGTATTTGTGGAGTGACAAAGTCAATTTCTAATCTAGTTTCATCTAATCGCCCCATACAATTTGTTATATAGGACTTAGTGATTTGTTTGAACATATTAGAAATCAAATTATGATAATGAATTCTCTTCCAACTGCCAATAACACATATTCAATGATATTGCGTATGGAAAAGCAAAGAGAAATCTACGTGTCTAATGATAATCTTGAGAATATTAATGCGATGGTTGGGAAATATAAAGTACAAAAAAGGAGGAGTTGTTAAAATATTTAATGGCTCATGTGACTTATAGTTTGAGCCCATAAAAAGAGCCCAAGATGATAGTTGTTGGGTATTACATAAAGAGATCTCAAATGGGTCAAAGACTCTTTCCCTATTTCTTTTAAAATGAACATGATTGGTAAATGGATATATAAGTTTTAGAAACTTATGAAAGGTTATCTTAACCATTGAAGATACGGATCAAAGGAAAGAAGAAGAGAGGGAATAAATTAGTACAAAATCTATCATGGATTCAGGTATGTCTATATAAATCGATCCATAAATGTCTTATAATTGGTATCAGAGTCACAGTGTTACATGATTTGTTTTTTTACTATGCATCATTTCTATATGATTGATTTTCTATTTGTTTTTGTATGGATGGAGTGTTGCCTTATTCTGTATTTTTATGGCATTGTTTTCTTCGTATACGAAATAAACACAACAATTTCTTGTTATTTTCGAATGTTAATTAAACTCCATTCGCAATGCTTAATCAAAACAAATATATGGATGAACGGCTATGAATGGATTGTTTAAAAGTTTCAAAAACAAAAACGAAAGGGTTAGTCATTGTATGAACTTTCGGCGTTGATATGTTTATATAAATCGATTCATAGATGTCTTACACGAGTAAGAAGAGGAAATATGAAGAAGAGGAAATATTAAGGAGAAAGAATTTGTAAAATGACCTAATAGGTATGGGGACTACTATAATCATGATGATCATCTAGAGGAAGTTTGTTTTAAACTCCATGGTATATTTGATTAGTACATGACTCTTAGATTGTTGATACTATGTAACAAAGTAGTTCTCAACTACTAGCTTAGATCACTCCTTGCCTATATCTTCTCATCCTCCTTTAGAACATCAACCTTCATCCACTGTTCCTTTACCTAATTTTCCTACCTGACATAGTACCAAAGTTACCCATAAGCCTGTATGGTTGAATGATTTTGGATCAACTATAATACATTTTGCCATATCACCATAAATACTTACCGTATGGTTGAATGATTTTGGATCAACTATAATACATTTTGCCATATCACCATAAACTACTAATGTTTCTTTTAGTTCTTCATTACACATATCCAACACATTTCTTTATGTACAATCACGTAATTTTTCTACCAGTTACTTGTCTTTTCTAGCAAACATATCAACAATCTAGGAACCACATTCATATCATCAATCTACAATTCATCCTGAACGGGTTCGAGCTTGAACAATGAGTTACAGGCATTTGAAGATAATCACTCTTGGAAATTAACAAAGTTACTAAAAGTTAAGAAACACATTGGTTCAAAATAGGTTTACAAGGTCAAATCAAAGCCAAATGGTACTATTAATCGATTTAAAACAAGGTTGGTCACTAAGGGGAACACTTAAATTAAAGGTGTTGATTTCTTTAATAGTTTTTTTCCTATCACAAAGTTGGTTACTATTCGTATTTTCTTGGCTACTTTAAATATTTTCTGGGTCTAAAGATCAAGGACATATATCGATCAACATAAATATGTATTGAATATTATTTATGGTGCTAGCTGAGCTCACTGAGTACTAAACCTTATGTTACTCCTCTCCCCAAAGGTTTTAAATTTATTACAGAAAACAATCCCTTCGTTCCTAAACTTGAACGATATAGACGAATAAAGGGCAAATTACTTAATCTCAATTTTACTTGTTCAATTTTTTTTTTACAAGGGAAAGAAAAACAAAACGACTAGCACATAACGCTTAAACCTCTATAAAGGGTTCGATTGTACAAGGTTTCATTGAGGTCTCGGGAAAGTACACCCAAAATGCTCAGTGGTGGCTCCTGAAGAGTATGCGTGCCCGATTCAGCGAAAAATACTTGTTTAATATTTACTTGTTCAAACTTTGTTTATGCAATCTAATAACTAATCCAATCCTTCCAATCTCCTCTTGTTTCTTGTTAGGAAATTGCATTTCATGTTGTTACATATCTTAAACAAAGAAAAGGCGTGTTTTACCCTATGACCTAAACAATCTAGAACTTATTATTCTCATGTATATAAATCACTCCTTGAACGTAATGCAATGAATGATCAAATTCATTCTTGGCCGTTCTGTGCTTGCTTTATGATGATGAAGTTTTTCTAGATTTGTTCAATATTTACGTGAGGAATGAAATTAAATAGTTAAAATTTCCGGTAAATATTGACCATGTAAATTCCTTTCTTCTTAACGTGTGTAGTGGTGAGAAGGAAGAGGGAGGGTGTGCGTCCATCTATCTATAAAGATAATATCTATAAAGGTGTTTAGACATATTATACATACAAAGAAAGGACCATCACTGAGATATCCTTTAGAGAGTAGGAGGGTATATATGGGCAACAACATAACTCGTTTTCATTTTGATTCGACCTTAATCTCCAAGTTCTTCTCTTGATAAACGTTTTGACAGTGTGTTCGTAACTTGAAGTCCCATAATCAGTTTTTCTCTGCTTGCTGTTTTCGCCTTGTCTCATAACCTGCAAACACAGTCCCATCACCAATGAGTAGTAAAATCACATATTTACATTTTTTAAAAAAGAAAAGCAGAACACCAACTTTGATTTTTCTTTCTTCTTATTTATTTATGACGTTAATTACTAGAGTTCACAACATTGGGGGCAGGGACAAGTATCATTGACTTGACAAGTCCAGTCATGAAGTCAGTTGGCATATTAATCTGTGGCCATGATTGTCCAGGAAAATCCTTGGCGGATAATTTTCTTTTCTTAAGATTGTTGGGCCACAAGAAACCACCAAACTAGAGTTCAAGATTCTGGAAGCTACCATTCAAGGCTTGACGGAGTCATTGTTATTTCTAAGAAATCTGGTTAGGAAACATACCAGGGCAGCTTGAATGTATCTTTCCACCATCCCTGCTTTGAGCAGTTTGAAACTATTCTGTCCAATCGTACAATGATCTCAGAGAAGGTTGGCCGACCGACAGGTTCTGGATGCCAGCATTCATCAATCAACCTGCAACAATATCATGACAGTACCCCAGAGATCAGATTCTAATAATATAAAACTAAATGTTAAGCAGGAAGCCACTTCCTAACCTATTTTCCAATGATTATCGCTGTGTTGGATATGCAAAAGAAGTTTCCAAACCTTGTTTATTACTGTAATTAAAGTGATGGGTTCAAATCCTTAATTGGATGGGATGGGATAAACAATGCGGAGGACTACCCCTAAGTATAGCAAATGGCTCAAAGGGCCTCTTTTAACACCATGAAAAGAATGTTTGTGATATCTGGTCTTCAAAACTTACTCTCTGAGATCTGGAGGATAACTTCTTAGTTTGACTTTGAATGGCGGTCTTTTGTTCTCTAAGCACATCAATCTCACAGTCTCTTCAGGAGACTTGGGGTTGAATGGCTGTACTCCCTCAATCATCTAGACCAAACAAGAAAACAATAAAAAAAAAACATAGTGCCGAACTTTTAGTCCTGAGAATTATCCATTGTTAAGGTAATGAGCAGCTTGATGACATAATATGGCAGATGAAAATTGTGACAAACTAATGAGTGCGTCTTCCACAGTGAGATAAGAATTTGATGTAATTCAAATTATTCTCATGATATGGAAAGCTTATATCTCATAACAAGGACATAATTGATATGGACCTATTGAATATGTGTACAAGAAATGTAACCAGTCTTTGTCAAAAATTAGTATTACAGATGAAAGGAGCCTCAAAAAGGAAAAAGCTGAAACCAAAATGAGAATTCTTAATCATGCTGATTGAGATATGTTTGAGAAAGAAAAGATACCTCATACAAAATTACGCCGAAAGAATAAGCATCCACAGATCTATCAAATATTTCATCTTTAAAGATTTCAGGTGCCACATATATATCTACAAAACCAACAAAGCATCGTCGTTACTCCAAATGAAGTCAAGAATCAAAATCAGGAATATTTCATGCAGTTCTTTGTAGAGAATGTGAATTTAATCAGCTAAGGTAACTGAAAAACGAAAAGATTTTTTTTTTTTTTGAGAAATCAGAAGGTAACGTTAGAAATTGGGCACCCAACATCACTAGAACAATGATGTACAAGATTTGATAGGTAAAAAACTATTCAATTCTAAAAGTTGCAAATAATATCTTACCAGAAGGGTCGGCAGAAGTACCAGGTACTAGCCTAGCCTTGTCAGGTAAAATCTGTGACAACCTTATCAACCCAAATCCAGATACCTTCAACTGACCACCACTATCCAGCAAAATATTTCTGGCACCTTATCGAAATTTTAATAATTAAAGAAGCGTACATTTTAATGAGTAAAAGTGAAACATAATTCACAATGACATATCAAGTTAAGTTTTTTCATTTAGTTGTCTTACTTTGGCTTTAGGTCACAGTGGATGATCGGATCTGGTTTGCATTCGTGTAAATAATTCATGCCCCTGAGAACAAGAGATCGATCAAGACAGCTTAAGAGTAAAAGAACAGATGGAGAATAACTAAAGAATTGTAAAATAGGCCAAAAGAAACTTTTTTATTATTCCTCGCCTTTTATCCGTTTGTTGTTAGTGTGTTTCTGTGTCCACATCTCTGTTATGTGTTGTGCAGTGTTTGATACTGAAAAATGCCTAGCTCAGTTAAAAATAGAACAAAACTGTTCAGAGAATTTGACTTGCCTAGCAATATCAAGAGCAAATCTCAATGCTTTGGAAGGTGAAAAACGCCCTTTTTTTTGAAGATAATTTGCTAAGTCACCCTGAAATCAAGACACTGTCATATTAGAATTTAAAGGTTCAATTGAGGACATAGGATAACTGTTACAAGTGGTAAAGCATTTCTTTGGTTTTAAAAAATTTTGCAGGTCCAAGAATAAAACTATTAAAAAACAAACCAGCTTTCCCTCATTTGTTTGTGAAGTACACGATTTCAGTTTTCACCCAAAAAAAAAAAAATTGAAACCAAATTAACTCCAAAGAATGTTTACCATCCAAAACCTGGAATAGGTGGCGGTATCCAACAGCTACAAAATGTTTAATGCATAGGAGAGAGTGGGAGAAAGATCAGGAGAAGGAAGACTTTTTTGCTTACTTTGGGATGATACTCTGCAACAATCATCATTGGTACATTCTGGGTGACCGCTCCAACAAACTGAATCACATTAGGATGCCGAACCTTTTCAAGTAAAGTAAGCTCGTGCTTGAAAGCATTTCTGTCATTAAATTTAATCCAAAGACAGAGCAAAATAGAAGATATGATGTACTATCAACACTGCGAAGAAGCAATAGCTGCACTGATCTTAAGCAGTGAGAAATTAAAACAGAAGAGAAGAAAGAAACTTCATCATGGTAAGACATGAAAATATAATATTAATCATCCATTACAAACCACATGAGCTTCGTTTCTATACCAAAAGTTAACTAGGGAGAAGAATGACAAAGAATATATATGTTATGAACCTTACTCGTATTGCTTAAAGCAATCGAATGTAACAAGATTACAATAATTCAGGATAACAAAATTTTCAAGCATCAAAAGAATAATAAGATAACGACTAATCAAAGAGAAAATTTCAAACTTGGTTGTAAACGACATAAACATTAACCAAACGAAGGTCCTGTATAGAAATATAAATGGACTTAACAAACGTGCCTATTACAAAGCAGAAACTTATGCCAATTGAAGCCGAGACGTCATATAAATTATTTGTTTTTCTGAATTCAGAAGAAGAGAACAGTTTTGTAGTGCCTAAACAGATTCAAAAGTTAAATTCAAGAATGAAAAGGGAAAGAAACATACATGGTTTCAGGGTCCGAATATCTGTCCTTTTCAAGTATTTTCACAGCGACCTTGGTCCCATTCCATTTAGCCACTTGATATGACCCCTGTTCTGGAAAACATTAGTTAATAACTCAAAGGACATCAAGGATATCACAATAAAAGCCTGGCGGTAAATTTTTAAGAGAGAAGTTAAGAGGATTTCCCTATTCACTGAAATAAGGAGAATATGCTATTTTTATATTTAACCAAAAAGTAGAAAAGGACATATGGTACGCTACATCCTCAATCATATAAAATTTAACAAGCAAAAAGAAACGTCATTTTAATGGCAGATTTTGTATGAAGTTGCTCATGTAATCCTAGAGTTCCAATTACAACATAAGATTCTCTAAGATAGTGCCGTAGGCCCTAAAGACCACCATCAAATATAGAACTTTGCCAGGCAAAAGTTTTCAGAACAAGTCAAAAATATGAAACCAAAAGGATAAAAGGCATGCCTTTGTGATCCCATCAGACTTCCGGACCTGAAGCTCCAAGGGATTAAGCTCATATTCTGGAACTTCTCGAGGGTTTGCAACACACATTGGTGTCTTCCGTGTTTTCTAAGTCAATAAAAACATAAGTATGTAAGCATATGAATTCAAAAAAAAGGTAAAAGATTAACAATTTATGCTTGAAAGTTAAAAAGATATGCAGATATCATACCGGGGCTTTGGCTCCTCGGGCTTTCAAGATGTTATAAACATCCACATTTCCATAATACTTGGCATCAGCACATGCCTGCACACATATGAAAAACAATTCTCTTAAAAAACCAAGCATTGAAGGAGACCAAATTTGCAGAAAAGTTGACGAAGCAAAGAAGTTGTGAATTACCGTACTGCCCCATCGATCACGAGCGTCGATATTAGCCTTACGGCTCAACAAGAGTTTGACGACCTCGACGTGACCTTCACAAGCAGCGATATGGAGAGCGGTTCTGCCATCCAAATCAATGCTGTTCACATCAACCCCTTCTTTCAACAAGTCCCCCACACCCCGAACATCCCCACGACAAGCGAGGAACAGCAGCTGCATGGTGGAGTCGAGATTCTCGGGGACGGTGAGTTGGTCCTGGTTGGCGGGGCTTCGGCGAATGGGGTCGAGGGAGGACTGGCGGCCGAAGCTGAAACGCATGTTGTTTCGGCGGGTATCCAAGGAGAGATTGCGGGAAATCTGTCGACTAAAGCTCCGGCGGACGGAGCCGGTGGAGAACTGGCGCGAGATGCCGCGCTTGAGCTGCTTGGCAATGCCGTCCATATGGGTTAGTTGTGGTTGGTTGAATGAATTGAGGAAGATGTTGGTATGATGCTCTACATAAGGAATGAATGATAGCGTTGGAGAGCTGAGAAGGGAATTGGAGCTCTCGATTTGCGGCAGTTGAGAGGAGGGTGCTAAATAGAGACGTCCCTCTCCCTCGCCACTCTCACCATACATAGAGACATGAGAATTTCGCTGCGTTTTTCTTGGAAGTCAGAATAAGTTTTTTTTTTAATTATTAAAAATAAGTTAAAATCCAAAGAAATTAAAACGACGGGTCGTATGTGGGGAAAAAGGAGGAGAAAGGTTGGTTGTCTTAAGTTAACTAACGTTAACGTTAACGTTAACGAAGAGTGCAGAGTGATGGGGATGGGACGCATATAATTGTATGCGATTGTCGTAGTCGCATTAAAATGTACAGATCATACCAGTCAATCTCGGCGCTCAGCATTTATTACAGCAACGTGTTGGAGATATGTCTTACGATCTATCACACGTTCACGGGTCTATTTGAGTTGTCCTATCTTTTTGTTTCTACCAAAAATAAAGCCAAATGCTTAAATTCGTAAAGGATTATAATAAAGTAATATTTCTAAGTTATTAAATTAACTAATTAATAATATAATCCTTATGGATTGCTCTAAGACTCACTCTCAAAATGGAGACCCTAATATTATAAACTCAAACCTCTATCATTCTTTTACCATGGATGACGATGGAGGTTCGGTGGATATGACTACTGCTGTATCAGAGGATGAAGTGATTCCTGTCTCGACTGAGGAAGAGAATATCGAGGGTATTGTATACGACGTCAATGACCTCAATGTTGAATCCTTTGATAACGTCCCTCCTTTCTGTTTGGTTGGACATTTTCTCACTGAACGTACAATCAACTACAACGCAATGGTCCACACGTTGGCTTCTTTATGGAGACCAATCAGGGTTGTTCAACCTAGAAAATTATTGGGTGATCTTTTTCTTTTCTAGTTTTTTCATGAGGTGGACGTTCATCGTGTTTTAGATATGTCACCATAGTCTTTTGACAATCAATTGCTCATCCTGGATATGCTTGGGGCTACGTAGAATCCTTTGGAGGTCCCTTTACTCTTTGTTCCAGTTTGGGTCCAAATTCATGATCTTCATTCAGGATTCCGATTAGAGAGGGTGGCATCTGATGTTGGAAAGGCTATGGGGAAGTATATGCATGTCAATCCTGAAAATTTTAGTGATTTATGGAATTCTTATTTGAGGGTGCGAGTGCAACTTGATGTGTGTAAACCGATCAAGGAAACGATGCGGCTGAAAAAAGGTGGCGAATGGTGTAATGTGACGTTTGTTTATGCAGGATTACCAATGTTTTGCTTGATATGTGGTTTTATAGGACATACAGAAAGATTATGTCCTCGACTTATTGATTTTCCTCCAGGAAAGGTAGTTCGGAAATACTCATCGAGTATTCATGCCCCAACACGTCCCAACGTTTGGCTCCAAATGGCTACGTTTGGCTCATCCAGCTAGGGGAGATGGGGTTTCAAACTCGAAGGATATTGTAGAATCTTCAGGCGATTTGGTTGCATCCAATTATGCCAAAAATCTGGTTATCCCGACTGTTATGGTAGGTGGAGATTCGATGCATATTGAATGACATCAATTTGATACGCCTTTAGGAAATCAAGGAGCAGATGTTGAAACTATTAATGTGGTTGATTTGAAAAGAAAGAGAATGGGCTTGGATCATTCGAAGAAGGCTCAGGATTTTGCTAATTCCGAAAGCATGTCCATTGATCCAAAGACATCAACGATGACGTCTGGTTCCCAGACACGTTGATATAGATGAGTTGCTTGAGTTGGAATTGTCGTGGATTGGGCAATCCACGTTCAATTCAAAATCTTCAGTTTATTATCCAACAAAAAAGACCAATGTTTATTTTTTTAATTGAAACTTTATCATTGTCTAATAAAATTTCAGAAATAAAGACTCTTTTGGGGTACAATGATTTTATAGCTGTAGATTGTCTTGGTCATAGTGGTGACCTTGCTTTAATTTGGCGTGCTATTTCTTCTGTTTCTATGTTGAATTTATCTATGCGGTGTATTGATGTGGAAGTACTGGTTGAAGATGTTGGCAATTGGCGAATCACAGGTTTTTATGGGCACCCTAATCGGAGTCGACATAGAGAGTCTTAGACACTTCTCCGTAATTTAGCGGATTGTAGTAGCTTGCCTTGGGTTTGTATCGGTGATTTTAATGATATATTAGCACCGTATGAGAAACGAGGGGGTAGAAGACAACCTAATCATCTTATGGAGGGTTTTCGGAATGCTATTCGTGATGCTAGACTTTTTGATTTTCCCATGGGTGGTTATCAGTTCATTTGGGATCATGGACGGAATTCTGATAATTGGATAGAAGAAAAATTAGATCAAGTATTGGTTTTTGATGCTTGGAGCTCTTTATTTCCTTGTGTGCAAGCTGCCTCTTTGGATACATCGATTTCGGATCATCTTCCAATTCTGCTTGAGTTACGTACCTTTGTTCCACGTACTCAAGCTAGTCGTTTTCGTTATGAAAATAGTTGGTCTAAGGACCTAAATTGTCAAGTGGTAGTATAGGATAGTTAGGACTCTTCGGTTGGGGATGAGATTCAGGATCAATTATCTCTTCGTGGACAAGCTTATATAGGTGGGGTCTGGATTTGAGGGACTTTAAGAAGCGTGAGTTGGAAGATAGTCTTTGGCTCATTAAACAATTACGAGGTTCACATGTACTGCAGGATAAGGAACAGTTTCTTGCAGTAAATTGAACGTTCTTCCAGATTTTTCATGAATGAGAAATTCAGTGGAAACAACAATCAAAGGTTTTTCGGCTTAAGGATGGTGGTTCTAACACGCGGTTTTTCCATACCATGGCAACACATCGCCAAAAGAAAAATTCTTTCTGTTGTCTCAAGGATGCTTCGGATCTGTAGATTGATAATGAGACGGGTTTGGAATCTCTGATCTCTTCTTACTTTACTGAGATGTTTACAGTTAGTCCTGGTGACCTTGATAATGTGGTTAACTTAATACCTGTTTGTATTACTACTTAAATGAATGACTTATTGAATGCTCCATATACCTCTAGTATGCATGCAGATAAATCCCCTGGATGTGATGGTTTCAATCCAGGTTTTTACCAGAGCCCACTGGGATACAGTAGGTCCAGCAATTACGGAGGCATGTATCGATACTTTGAGTAGGGGGACGATACCATCTAGGTTGAATGAAACAATACTTATTCTTATTCCTAAAAAATCAAAGCCTGAGACTATAGAGGATCTCCGCCCGATAGCTCTTTGTAATGTTTTGTATAAGGTTGTTAGTAAGGTTATTGCTAATCGTTTGCCTGACATTGTTTCACCATCCCAGAGTGCATTTGTTTCCCGTAGACAAATTCAAGATAATAGCATCATTGCGTTTGAGCTAATGCATTGTTTCCAGAATAAGAGGCAAGGTAATGAGGGGTATGCTGCATTAAAAATGGATATTAGCAAGGCGTATGACCGCATGGAGTGGAGTTATATTTCTGCGATTCTTGCTCAATTTGGC
>JANZLC010000001.1:20161218-20181765 GCA_026413385.1 Erythroxylum gracilipes
TTATGTTGTACTCTTTCTGTATATATATCCTATTAAGTTTCAATAAAAAGTGAACCTTGAAACCCTAAATTCTGATACCCTTCATCTTGGAAACTGATGCTTCAGTCAATGCCATAGGAGCTGTCCTAATGCAGGAGAATCATCCCATTGCTTACTACAGCCAGGTCTTGTCCACTTCCAGCCGCCACAAATCAGCCTATGAGAGGGAATTGTTAGCTATTGTATTGGCTGTGAAAAAATGGCGTTCCTACCTCTTAGGCCATGAATTTATCATTAGAACCGACCAGCAGCCACTTAAATTCCTTTTGGAGCAGCGTGAGGTGCACCTGGAATATCAGAAGTGGCTGTCCAAATTGTTGGGGTACACTTTCAGTATTGAGTATAAAGCGAGAAGAGAAAACAAAGTAGCAGGTGCCTTATGAAAAGTTCCTAATTAGGTGGAAATAATGGCAGTAATGGCGATTAGGGCGTTGGATATGGAGCAAGTAATCAAGGAGATTGAGGCTGATCCAAAACTGTCCAAGTTGAAGCAGGAACTCCTAAAAGATGGTGGATCACATCCTTCATATACAGTAATCCAAGATCGCTTGGTTTACAAGGATCGGTTGGTAATTCGAAAGAATTCAGCTGTTATACCAGTCTTGATTACGGACAGCCACCAGAGTAATATCGGAGGGCATGGGGTGCTCTAAAAACGTACAAGAGGCTAGCCAATGAATTGTTTTGGGAAGGAATGAAAAATGATGTCTATAGATTTGTGGCTTAGTGCTTCATTTGTCAACAGAATAAGTATTTATCGCTGTCGCCGGTTGGACTTTTGCAGCCTTTATCAGTGCCGCAGCAAGTTTGGGAGGATGTTTCTATGGATTTCATAGAAGGCTACCAAAATCAAAAGGATTTTCGACTATCCTAGTAGTGGTGGACAGACTTAGTAAGTATGCTCACTTTATTCCTCTAAAACATCCATACACTGCATTATCGATTGCTTATCTATTTGTACAAGAGGTGGTGCGTTTACATCATTATCCTAATTCGATTTTGTCCGATAGGGATAAAATATTTCTGAGCAAATTTTGGAAGGATATGTTTAATCTGCAGGGCACAAGGTTGAGATATAGTTCAACCTACCATCCACAAACGGATGGACAAACCGAGGTTGTCAACAGGTGCCTCGAAACATATCTCAGATGTTTCACTAGCAAACAGCCCCAACAGTGGGCAAGATGGGTGGGATGGGCTGAATATTGCTACAACATGTCTTTTCATTTAGCATTGGGCACTACACCATTCAAGGTCCTCTATGGACGTGATCCTCCCACTCTCACTAGATACAGAATCCAATCTTCTGGTATAGATACTATTGATACACTGCTGCAGGAAAGAGACCAGAACCTAGCTGAGTTACGTCGACATTTGATGATAGCGCAGCAAAGGATGAAGTTGACAGTAGATGGGAAAAGAAGAGATGTGGAATTTTAGGTGGGGGATAGGGTCTTTGTTAACCTGGCACCTTATCGCCAACTATCTGTTGAAACCAGGAGTAATAATTTGGCTCCACGCTATTTCGGTCCCTTTGAGATCCTACAACGCATTGGACCAGTTGCATATTAGTTAAAGTTACCTCCGACAGCTAGAATTCACTCTGTTTTTCATGTCTCTCAGTTGAGGAAGGTCTTGGGTACTGCTGATTCAGCCATAAGTATACCAGATCATTTACTAGTTCTTCTCAAAATCCAGTTTTGTCATTCTCATTCAGCTAAAGAATCAATACAAACGTACACATTTTCTGTAACTTGTTCTGGAACCTATCAGTTTGATGGTCAATTTCCATTGCACGTTTCATAATTTACTACCATAGAAGAGCTGCGTGCAGTTCCAGTGATTATTGGTTGGATTTGAACAGTCATACAGTTGTTCGATATCTGCATGCTATGTTAACTTCATGTGTTGATATCTGCAGGAAATGGCTCTTCGAAATGGGTTAAAGTAAATGAAAAGCAAAAACTGTCAGATATTTTGAAAGAACCTAACTTTGTTATCCCAGGCATTCCAGGTATTTTTTATTTCTTCATTTTTTGGAATAAATATCCCGGTTCTCTACTTTTTCCTTGACAAAGGCAACTACAAATACTCCCCCTTGAGCTTCATTTCTGTTCCTGGTTCATTCATTTTTACTTGTTTTTCTGTAGTCTTTTATGTTGTTTCAAAGCGCTCTGCCTTCTATAAAGAGTTCAAAGCTGGTAAATGGACTGTTCCAAGTCTACATGGCGAGTAAGGTGGCTATAGTCCATTCCTCAATGTGGTTGAAGTCCGACAATCAGTTAAAGCTAACTTTTCCCCATGGCGTACCTATGGAATCCATACCTCTCATTGATCAAACGGCAGGCAGAGGCATTTTGGCCTTTAAGGTCAATGAAAAGGGAAAAGAAGGTTTCTTGTATTAGCAAAATTTGGTTACTTAGCTGATACCTTTCATTTTTATATAAGAAATAGGCACTAGCTCTTTTGCTCGACGTTTATGCTCAAACTCAAAGTGGTGGTGTAGTTTTATTGTCTTGTGTAGTTTATATAGTGGATAGTAATCTAACAAGGTCTTTGGCATAGAAGTATTCGTTAACTGAAGCTGATAGCGGATGTTTTTTAATATTAAGTTGAGGGGTTGGAGCTAGAGTGTTTGGAGAAGAAATAAGGGTTTTGCTTTTATATTTATAAAAGCATGTTGTTGACATTCGAAGTGTATAAATTACAACTTAAAACAACGTGTTGTAAGGGAAATTTGACCTAGTATATATGAGATGACAAAATAAGGAGGAACAGCCCCTCATATTTTTATTTGCCTCGTTTGTGTCTTAACTCAAGTTGAATGATGATAATGATAAAAAATGATACTATCATTTTTACTCGTTCCTGATCTTATTTGACTCTTAGATGATATCATTGTTTCAAGTAGATAAGGGCAATAGCCTCTCTTAAAATGATCACGTCTTGCTAAATCATAGAATTTAGTATTCTGAAAACCGTTATCACGCATGTAAATGGGATTTAGGAAACAGAGATGTACCAGAAGAATAAGGAGAAGAATAGGATTCATATATTCCTTAATGAATTATTGTACGTGTCATTGCCTAAAGTCTATTTACTAATTGAAATGATGTCCTAAAGTCTAGAGTTAAGACACACATGCATTTAAGAACTAAAAGCAAAGATGATACAACTTCAAAAGTTGAACTAGAGTTGAGACACAAAGATGCATATAAGAACTGAAAGAAAAGATGATATAACTTCAAAAGTAGACCAGACAAAGGAGCTAGAGGATGGGTGATGATGATAGAAGGGTGCCTAAAAATGGAAGTGGATGTTTGCAATGTCTTAATATCATATACCAACAAGATCTAATAAGATCGAATTTCAAATGTTTAGAGGATAAGTCTCGAGAAAGTAGATTTTTAAGTGTGAGCAATTCTTTAATTTCGACAAGACACTAGCAGTTGAAGAACTAAGATAGGATGCATTGGTACCGAAACATTATTTTCGAGATTTCATATTATGTCATATAAGCTTGCGATGCTCGAGCCTTACCTAACGAGCTTATCTCTAAAGGACTTAAATAAGACATTATCCAACGAGGATTTGGAGTCCAAAAAGCTTATATTAGGCTTAGGATTTTGCTAAGAAAGTGGTAACCCAACAATACTTTGAAGTTAATAGAAATAATATGAGGAGTAACCATTTATCAGGAATGCATGCTTATTTTCAAAAGAATCTTCAAGTTATTTTCCCTAGTCCCGCATTATTAGTGGATTGCAAACCAAATGAAGAGGCAAGAATCACCAAAACTACCAATAGTTAAAAAAAAAAAAAAGATGAAAAAAGAGATGAAGGACTTTGTTTTTGGTGTAATGAGAAATACAACCCAAACCAAAGTGCAGAAGGAGAATGATGCATTATATATAGTAGAGGGTGAAACTGAGGAGGGAGAAGAGGAAAAAGAGTAGGAAGAAGAAGAATAGCCTGCAATTTCTTTATATTCAACAGAAGGTATGGTTTCTTACAAATGAAAGTGTTAGGAAAGTATAGAAGCATAATCATTTATATAATGATTAACGGTGGCAGTACAGATAACTTCAATGATAAGACGTTAGTGAATAAAGAAGGGTATATGGTAAGAGTGATTTGAATCAATATCAATATTGGTAAAAAGGACAGATATAGATTAAGTGTCAATTTTTTTTAATAGGTAAATTAGTAAATTTTTTTATACATAAGAAAATGTTATGTACACAACTAGAGATTTCCTGTGCAGTCTATCTCTTACCTACCAAAAGGAATAACCTAGTGTGAATTCATTAGAACCTACAACAATTTCTTATGAACAAAACACAACAACCGTAAGCCTATACAAACTTCCTACTAAGATGGCCTTATAGAGCTAGCTCATCTAACCAGTAACACAAGTTTTTCAACAAACAAATTACCGCAACACAATTTGACCATCATTCCTCTACAAAACCATATCGACAACACAACGCAACATAAGTTGAAGAGTCAGATGATGCCCTTCTAATTTCCTTGTTCACTGTCAAAGTTTGCCCAACTCTCATTCCTCAGCGGACAAAGTTTTTGGCATATTCCATTGAGGTTTGATTATTCTTAGATCTTTAAAAGTTTGTTGCATATCCATAAGATGATTAAAAGCAGGTTGCGTACAAAGATAGATGGTTTGGTGATTTTGACCTTATTTGTGTGCTTTGCAATCAAGTTGAGGAGTGTCACGACCATCCGTTTCTTGAATGTGAGTATTCCAAAACGGTTTGGAGCCGCATTGTGCATTTGATTGGCCTGTTTCCGCCCTCTTATGGGTGGAGTGAAGTTTTAGCTCTCTTAATTCGGGAAACTTGAGCAGGGCGGTCCAAGGGTCTCATTATCTGGACATCCTTTCAGCAAGTAATATACTATATATGGAGGGAGCAGAATCGTCGGATCTATAAGCAACTGGAGAGACCGAAATATGAATTAGCTGATACTATAGTTAATGTGATTAGAGAAGTTATCATTGCATCTAGGAAACAAGATGGTTTGAGTTTGCTATGCGTAGGCATTGGCATTTGTAGTTGGGGGGATGCTTTTGGGCTGGTTTTTGTCAGAGGTCTTTCGAAATTGCCTCTTTTTGTGATTGTATCTCGTTTCTTCTCCTTTTCTTAGGATTGTACATTGTAGCTTTATAGCTTTTTGAGTAATACAATTTCTTTAAAATTTCAAAAAAAAAAAACTCTTGCATACCTTCGTTGATAGACCACTAATGAAGCTTCTGGACACCAACCGTAGGAGTAGGTTCTTCTACTGTTAGAGCTTAGGATCACCTTCATTGAAGTCATCTTATTTGTTACTGGGAAAGGGCTATAGACCTGCCAACTCCATGTTGCCAAGATTTTTACTGATTAGAGACTAGAACATTTTCTAGAACTGACTTCTCTTCAGCTTTAGATAGTGAAGAGGGGTTGAATACCCTTCCTTTTCCAAACCTGGAATCAAAACCTGCAGAAATTTTATTAGAAAAAACACTCCAACAATTATGTGTCAAAAATTTTGTAGTTCTTTTTATTGGTAATCAGTGTCCATCAATTTTTGAGTGATACATTAATCATTAACATAAAAGGAAGTGACACGTTATTAGACGTTTAGTCACACGATATTAGATGTTTAGTGATTGTCTATATTAAATGAAATTAAATGCAATTATAAATAGGGAACAATGTAGTTTTATTATAATGAAAAAAATAGTGTAATTGAGTAGTGGCCAAGGGTCTTTAAAAGTTACCAATAAAAGGATGAATCAGTGGGTAATACGTTAATGTGTAATTTTTATTATTGCAAAATAATGGTCATATGTAATGGTTAAGTTCCCCACACTATTGTTAACAAGAAATAGGGATTGATGTTAATAGAAACTGAACGGCAAGAAATATTAAAATGTATTTTCATTTTAGTACAAAAAGCTGTAACATGGAAATATAATTCATGATTTTCATTAAATGAATCTCCGTCACATATGAGAGAAATCATCAATAAAAGTAACAAAATATCAAAATCTAATTTTAGACACAATAGAATATGGAACCCAAATATTAAATACTAACTTAAAAGAAATAACTACCTTATTTAGTGATCTTAGGGATTAAAGACAAACGACGATGTTTGATAAGCTGATAAGGCGCAAAATCTAATTAAGATATGTTATAAAATTAAGTGACTTCTTTAACAAATGTAAGGAGGGATCTCCTAATCAACAATAAGCTTCAAAAGGAGCTAAGACACAGACAAGTAATGGCCCTTAGCACTTGGGTATCAAGAATGTAAAGAACTCCTAAATCAAGCCCTTTATTGATAATCTTTTTTGTCATTAGATTCTAAAAAAGACAATGTTCAAGAAAAAAGGGTAAACAAAATAGGAAACAAGTGAATTTACTCATAGTTATTAAGTTAATGAAAAATACTAATAAGTTTACGATAGAAGACGAGAAAAGTAATAGAGTAAGACTGAAGTGCCAAACGAAGAACAGAGGAAGTAAATCTGTTAGCTAAAGCAATATGGGAGGCAAATGAGTGTTTTTGACATATAGAGAAAGGACTATAATTACTTGTCATATGATCAGAGGTACCAAAATCAATAATCAATATGATGAAGAGCAAATAAGACACGTAGGATTTTTTTTTTGTAATCTAAGTTAGCAGCAATAGCAATGAGGTGAGATGAGCTTTTTAATGCTCCTAGGTACTGAGTGAATTTAGCATATTCATGTTCAGAAACTATAATTGTCTTCTCAAAAGATGAGCTAGGTTAGTAGTAGTAGTAGCTTCTAAAATTTGTTTTATAACTTTTGGTAAGTATTTTTCATATGACCTAACTTGTGACAATATTTGCAAGTAATTCACCCTACATCCTGACTCATGTTATCCCAAGTGTCTTCCCTCCTCCTTTATTATTATTTCTATAATATGAATTTCCAATTTTATTATCAATCATTTTGACTAATAAGAATAATAAAAGTTTACAATATGAAATAACAAATGCTTTGACATTTATGCAAAGTATTCAAGTAAATGCCCTATATAAGGAGAAAATCACTTATTTCATCCCAGAGTGGAGGCCTTTAAGTGTCTTCTTTTTTATTTATCTCTCTTCTCGTTTTTATCATTCATCCATACTTATTGTTATCCTTGAGGAGAGGGCATTCAGACTTTATATGACCGGGTTTCTTATATTCAGATGAATAGTGTTATTTGATTTTTGTTTTTAATCTACCTTATCTTCCTTGAATTCCTTTCTGTTAGAAAAGCTTTTTTTTAGTGATAGGACGATATCTTCCTCATTACTTTTACTAGTTAATGTCCCTTTTTTTCACTAGGCTTTGATAGCTAACTTCTTCCTTCTTGAAGCCATTGTCTCTTCTTATTAATTCTCCTTAGGTATTATTTTGTAGGTGAGTCGAGATCTAATAGTTCCTCCAATAGTAACATATTTAGGTCCATTTCTTCTTAAATTGTCATCATCTTAGCTTCTCGAGTCATTAAAGAGTCCTAAACAATTTTATCAATATTTCAACTTTAGTATATGTCTTGCTTAAGCCTTTAAAAGTATTGACAATGTCAATAAATCTAGTGAACATGTTAGATATGCTTTTATAGTATTTAATTTGAAATAATTCATATTAATTATTATTATGCTCATTTTTCTCTCTTTTGCTTGATTTTTTTCCTCATGTATGACCTTTAAAGGGTACCAAATTTCATGAGTCATTTGAAACATAAACACTCTATTAAAATCATTCCTCCTTAGTGTATAAAATAAAATGTGAATATCTTTACTATTCAATTAAATGAATTTCTTATCTTGAGGTTCTCATTCTTCCTTATGTTTGAAAACTTTTATATCATGTATGACTTTAATAGAGATGAATGGACCAATAGAAATAATTTTTCACAAATCTACACTTTTGACCATCAAGAAAATTTTAATTCTAATTTTTCCATAGCATAATTATTTCCATCAAAGAATTAAGACCTACTAATATTTTGAACCTTTTGGTTAGTTGAAGATGTAGATGCTCCTAGATATGTCATGAAGATCTTTCCTTAAATTTTCATTTGAAAGCACAATAAAAGAGAGTTGTTCTAATGCCACTTATTAGTACCTAATTACACCTAAGAAGAGAGTGAATTAGGCGTTAGTGAATTTAAGAAAATTTTACGATACTTAATAAAGAACCTTAATTGATTTTAGATTGAATTAATTTTATGACAACTTATTTAAACACAATCAATCGATAAAGAATAAATCAATGAGTATAAGGAAGAGAAGTTGCAAAACGATCTTTATAATGGTTCTCAAATAAATCTTGCCTACTTCCACTCCCCAAGTCTCCCTTAGTATTTCATTGAACCATTCTTTCAACTAGGTGAAGAAGAACTTTCTTACAACATTCTTTGTTTGATAAAAAAGAAACTAGTACAATCTTTCTTGAAGGTAAAAAGCAACCCTAATACTTTTTACAATATCAAAATATAAGAAAATTAGCTTCAATTCATGTTTACAACTAGAAAGATCTTTGCTTACTCACTTTAATGCTCAAGGCTCCAAGACAATGAATAACTAATAAAAGAATGCTAGTAAGTGGTAAAAAAATCTTTCAAATATGTTATGTAATCTCCAAATTTCAAAAAAATGTCTATCTAAAAAATTTGATAGTATTTATATCCATACTAGCTCTAAAATATCGTCAAACAAAAATACTAACTGTTGTAACAACTAGTAATAATGACATTAATCAGCTAATGTGTCGTTGTCTAACTTATCAACCAGTATTACATATAAACTCATAATACAAAATGTTTCACAACTCCAAATATATTAAACGACCATAATTAAACATTGGTTGATCAATGTCTTTATAAACAACATATTGGTTAACCACATGCATACATTATTCACCAATGTATTTGAAAACATGTTTCTAAAGATGTATCAAGTTTTTTCAAAGATCAAACCACATTATTTTTACTAGAACTTATTTAGAATCATTTTAGATTCCCTAAAGAGTATTCAAGGATGAAACGATTTTTCTTTAAAATCAAAACATTAATTTCTTTTAATAATTGAAAAGGATTTATGCATCATTAAAAACATGATATGTTTATGTATACAAAGCTTTTGTCTTTGCTCTATGCAAGCCTATTTCTAATCGTTCTGATCGTGATTTCTCAATTCTTTTCTAATAGTGGAGGACAATGCTGCTTCTGTCGAGATGATTAACTTATCTATTGAGGGGAACGAAGATGAGGGTTTGGTCTTTACTAGTGAAGTGGTGGCTCCCCAACAAATTGATTATTCTTTCTGCTTGGTTGGTCGATTTATAACAGAAAAAGTAATCAATTTTCAAGCCATGAAACAAACTTTGGCTTCCTTTTGGCAACCATTCATGGGAGTTACTATTACTGAGGAGGCTGAAGGTCTATATCTGTTTCAGTTTTACCATAATGTTGATGTTGAGCGTGCTTTAGACATGTCTCCCTGTACTTTTTCGAACAATTTGCTTCTGCTGAATCGGGTGGGAGAGAATCAATGGCCAGCTGACGTTCCTTTATATCATATGTTGATATGGGTTCAGATACATGGATTGGTTTCTGGCTTTCGGTTTGAGTCTGTTCTTGAGAGACTTGGTAATTTCTTGGGAGAGTTTGTGTCTTCTGATCCAAATAATTTTCACCGCTCATGGAATTCCTATATGTGAATTCGTATAAAGAAGGATGTTCGAACTCCCATTGTTGGCACTAAAAAGCTTCGTCATGAGAAGGGCAATTGGTTCACTGTCTCGTTCGTCTGGGAAAAGCTCCCTAATGTTTGTTTCATATGTGGGATGCTGGATCATACAGAGAAGTTTTGCAGGTGTCTTCTTGAAAGTCATGTTAAGCAGGTGGTTCGCCAGTTTGGTCCTGAAATCCGAGCTTCCCGTCAGAATCAATCCACAATAGGTTCTCATTGGTTGGTGGAGGGCCCTGCCGTTCCAGCTGGTGGCGGCGCTGACCGTGCTTGTTTTGGAAGGGGTGAAAATCATGGAACTAATGTGGCTAATACCTTGTTTCACGGTGACGTTACTTCTGCTGTGAATCAAAATTTGAATGACCGTGATTTAGGGGATACTATGGAAGGGGACAAATCTGATTGTAACTCTTAGTCATGGTATTACTTTTACGGATTCCAAGAGAAGAAGGCCTCTGAATGATGGGCCTAATAGCGGTGCCAATCAGGTTACTAATAACATCTCTTCAGGCTTTGTTAACACTTCGATTCTGAAGAACCCACCAATTGCCAGCCATGGTTTCCAAGCCCGCCGACAGAAATGAGTACTCTTAGCTGGAACTGTCGTGGGATTGGCAACCCACGAGCAGTACATGTCTTGAAGGAATTAATTAGAGACAAAAAGCCATAGTTTGTATTTTTAATTGAAACTTTATGTTGCCGAAATAAACATGAAAAAAAAACTTTTGTTGGGTTATGATGGTTTCTTTTCTGCTGATTGCATTGGTTGTAGTGGAGGTTTGGCTTTACTTTTGAAAGGTGTTAATGATGTTACTCTTATTAGCTCTTCTGTTCGTCACATTAATGTTAAAGTTGAAGTTGAGTTACTTGGTAAATGGCGAATTACAGGTTTTTATGGAGAACCTGAGCGTTCTCGTAGAGCTAATTCTTGGCAATTACTTCACATTCTTGCTTCCCATTCTGATTTACCTTGGGTTTGCCTAGGTGATTTTAATGACCTTCTTTCTAGTTGGGAGAAACGAGGTGGACAACCTCAACCTATTAATCTCATTAATGGTTTTCAACAAGCTATACTTGATTCGGGGTTGTCTAATTTCCCTATGGTTGGACACCCTTTTACGTGGGAACATGGTCGTCATAGCGGTCATTTGAAAGAAGAGAAGCTCGACAGAATATTGGTGAATGATCTATGGCTTCAACGGTTCCGTTATGGTAAAGCTGAGGTATTAGATATTACGTCCTCCGATCACTATCCTATATTTCTACAATATCGTTGTTTCGTACGCAAGAATTATAAGCCACATTTTAAGTTTGAGAACTCTTGGGTTCAAGAATCAGGCTGCCGTGAATTGATTGTTGATTGTTAGGCAGTGAATGGGAACTGTAATTTGATGGATAGATTGGGTAAATTTGGGGAGGCATTATGTCGGTGGGGTCAAGAGCTAAAAGATCTCCATAAAGTTGAAATCGGGTCTTGTAAGCGACTCATGAAGGAATTAAGAGGTTCGAGAGTCTCTTCAGATGTGCAGCAATTTATTCAAGCCAAGACGAGATACCATGAATTGTTAGAAGCCAGAGAGACCTTCCAGAAGCAGCGTGCTAAAGAATATTGGCTTCAGGGTGGTGATCGTAATACTCATTTCTTTCATCGTGTTGCTACTGCTCGTAGGAATAAGAATAAAATTGAGAAGCTGCATGATGATTATGGCAATTGGTTTACATGGGATACTGGTCTGGATCGTATCATACATGATTATTTTGCTCAATTGTTTTCTTCCCAGCATTGTGAGACGACTCCAGTAGTGAATCTACTTGACTTGATGGTGTCCCCAGAACATAATGATTTGTTGATGGCTGAATATTCGATAGAAGATGTTTGTTCGGCAGTCTTTTCAATGAAGTCGGATAAATCTCCAGGTTTGGATGGCTTTAACCCGGGGTTCTTTCAAGCCTATTGGGACTTGATGGGGAGAGATGTTGCTGATTTTTGTCTTTCTATTTTACATGAGAGACGTATTCCTTTAAGCCTTAATGATATGACTATTGTGCTATTCCCTAAAGTTAACTCTCCGGAATTGATGATGGAATTTAGATCTATTGCACTTTGTAATGTGGTGATGAAGATTGTTACAAAGATGATTGCTAATCGACTTCGGCATATTTTACCTTTGATTATCTCAGAAAGCTAGAGCGCATTTATTCCAGGGAGATTAATACAAGATAATTGTATCCTTTCTTATGAGATGATGCATACTTTTCATCGACGCAGTAGGGGTTCTCATTATTCTGTTGCGCTTAAGATGGACATTAGCAAGGCGTATGATCAGATGGAATGAAAATTTGTTCAGGATGTTTTGACTCCTATGGGGTTTGACCATCGTTGGGTACAACTTATTTTTGAATGTATCTCCATTGTTCAGTACTGGGTTTTACAAAATGGTTCTAAAATTAGCCCGATCTTCCCGACTCGTGGATTTTGACAAGGTGACCCCTTGTCCCCTTATTTATTTATATTATGTGCTGAGGGTCTTTCGAAATTAATTCAAGTGGGGATTCTGAATGGCCAATTGTATGCTGGTAAGATTTCTAGAGGTGGTCCGTCTATCTCGCATTTGTTCTTTGCGGATGATAGTCTAGTGTTATTTGAGGCTAGCACTATGAAAGCTGGGGTTTTGAAGCAGATTCTCATTACTTATGAATCGGCTTCAGGACAAAAAATCAATTTCAACAAGTCCTCCATTTCTTTTTCGAAGAACACGCCTAGAGGAACACAAGATGCAGTTTGTAGTGTGTTGGAAGTTGAAGAAAAGGATACTCTTGGTACTTATTTGGGTATTCTGTCTCATGTGGGGAGTAATAAGAAAGCAGTGTTTGGTTATATTAAAGATAGAGTTTGGCGACGATTGAATTCATGGAAGAGAAGACCTCTCTCTAGGGTCGGTAAATCGGTTCTTTTGAAAATAGTGTTGCAAACTATCCCGAATTATGTTATGGGGTTGTTCTTACTCCTTAAAACATTATGCCAAGAAATTGAGAGGGTGATGGCGGGTTTTTGATGGGGGGAATGGAGTTAATAATGAGAAAGGAATAAGGTGGATGGCATGAGATAGGATGGCTAGAGTTAAGGAAGTTGGAGGGCTTGGATTCAAGTGACTATGAGAGTTCAATCTAGCTCTATTAGGGAAACAAGGTTGGAAAATTCTTACTAATCTAGGATCTTTGGTTGCTCGTGTTTTAAAATCGAAATACTTCCAACGACTTTGTTTCTTTCTTCTTCTTTGGGATCGAATCCAAGTTATATTTGGGAATCAAGGGTGCTTCTTCAAGAGGGTGTGTATTGGAGAGTAGATTGTGGTAACAGTATTGGTATTTGGGATACTCCTTAATTGCCTAACAGTGATAATGAGAATTGCTTCTACTAGGCCATTGAATTGTAATTCTTACTTGGTGTCAGATTTAATCCAAAGTAGGCAATGGGATAGAGGCAAATTACGTTATCTTTTTAGTGAAGATGAGCAACAAAAGATATTGTCCATTCCTTTATCGTTAAGAGCAGCCCTTGATCGTCTATGTTGGAGATTTGAACAACAAGGGGAATATTCAGTAAAATCGGCTTATGCTTTTACGGTGGGTCGATTTACAACAAACAATCAAATGGATGCGATAGTCTGGAAAAAGCTTTGGAAAGTGTGAGTACCGCCAAAAGTTCAGAACATTATTTGGCGGGCTCTATCTGGTGTTCTTCCTTGCCGTTCTGTCCTTGTACAACGAAGAGTCCTGGTAATTGACTCCTGTCCTCTCTGTTGTGGATTCAATGAAACGGTAATGCATGTGTTGGTGGAGTGTCCATTTGTTGTTAATATATGGAGACTTGCTGAATTTACTACTACTTTGTTTCCTGTTAATTCGTTTATGGACTGCTGTGGACAAGTTTGGCTAGGAATGTCTAATGTACAAGCTGGTGCTGTGTTAATGTTGCTATGGGGTATTTGGACTTTTCGAAATCAAGTGGTATGGCAGGGAAAGAGGTGTAATGCATGGTCTGTAATTCATATGGCTAGAAACTATTTTGATGAATGGTCTGTTGCTAATATTCGGCTTGTACCTGCTGCTAGCTCTCGGACACTTCATCAATGAAAGCCCTACTGGTTTTTTGAAAATCAATGTAGATGCCTCAACAGGAATGAGTACTGGTTATGTGGGTATTGGGGCAGTGGTTCGTGGAGTGGATGGAGGTTTTCTTGCTGCTAGAGCTTGGCGGGTGGTTGGATTCTTTTCAACTAAGGCCGCTGAGGCAGTAGCGATTCGAGAGGTGTTGAGCTGGATAAAAGTACGTCAATAGAGAAATGCGGTTGTAGAATCAGATGCAAAGTTATTGGTTCAAGCTATTGAGGATTCTTCAACTACGGATGTTTCGATGTTTGGTCTTCTTATTCAAGATTGTATCTCTCTCATTAGTGAGTTAGAGTCCATATCTTGTTGTTTTGCTTATAGGTCTGCGAGCGTAGCCGTACATACTGTTGCTGTGGGTGATCATTCCGAGTCAGGCTTAGGAGAGTGGTTTGATATACCACCTCCTGTTATTATGAATATTGTTTGATTATTAATAAAATTTCATTACTTATTCCTAAAAAAACTGTCCTTTGCATTTTACTACGTAATAGTTACCTCATAGTTAGTTTAGCCTAGTTAGTTTCCTAATTAACATAATTAAGGTAGTGACAACCATGGTTGGAGGTACTCTTGTCCAAATATTTTCTACTATGTATTTTCTAGCTTATCATTTATTGTCGATCACTGACATATTCTGCACGTACTTTATTTTGTTTTATTAGTTATTTGTATTTTTTGTATGTTTGGAATTTTTTTGCATTTAACTTTTTTTACTACCTTTTTGAATATGTCTGCATATTTATTTACAATTTTATAGTATCGTCATATCACATTGCATATGGGTCTATCGAAAACAGCCTTTATATTACGTAGAGGTATGACTGCGTACTATCAAACCTTTCCAGACTCTGCGATTAAGTGGAATTTCAATTAGGTGTTGATGGTGATGAATGCGGAATTCATTTAAATTTAAGAATTTATATAACATTAAAAGTTCTAGATATATTAGGAAATTTGCTTATATAATGCATTAAATATGAAATTTAAAATATTATAATTAAGAAATATTCGAATAAGACATTCAATAGCTGTTAAATTATAATTCTAGCTCTTTAAATTGAAAATTATAACTCTTAATAATGTATTAACTTAATTTTACATGAAACTGAATGTAAAATTCAAAATTTACCTCACACTTAATGTAATTATAACTCTTTATATCAAATGTAAATAAACATATATATAGTAATTTCCTATTACAAGAATGACGTTTCATTTCATTCTTTGTGCCTTACACATGTTACATATTTAAATGACATAGGCTAACAGTTACAAGAAGTTAAATCAATTACATCCCATCTATATTTGATATATATATATCTTGTCGAAAAAAGAGTCTTAAAGAAATGTTATCAACATCCTTATTGCTAAAACTCTTTGTCATATTTCATCTTGTCAATTTACCTCTAAATTAGTTGCTTACGAAATTTTCTTTTGTCTTAAAAATATTGGATTGATAAAGAAATATATGAACACTCTCATTAATGTCACTGATATAAATGAGTTTGTGAGGACAACCTTTGCCGTGAAAAACAGTTCACTGCTCAACATCCTTTGCTTCACACGAATTGTTCAAAAGACATCTTCCAAACCCAACCCAGGCTTTAAGGCGCCGGCAATCAACCAAAGAAATTATACATCTGTTGGTAGCCCCTTGTCATCGAAGCACATTTGAACATCATCGTTGTAACTTTGCTCATGTACAACGACCCCAATTCCCCTTTCATTCTAGCATAGACGATTATTTGTTAAGTGGCCCAAAAGTTTCACTATGACACCTTTTCCATAACCTGTGCTTTCACAACAACCAATTTATCCTTGTCTTCCTCTTCAGTCAACAATAAATTTGTTTTAGTCTTCTTCAGGCATTCTCTTACATAATGTGGTCCATTACAAATGCAACAAATTAATGGCATTTGATTGGGCTGAATGTTAAAAAGGTTGGTCATTCTTACTTTCTTCAATTGCTCACCCGAACGTTTTCTATTGTTGTTGGATTCCATTCTTGGTCCAAGTCTCCAAGATTAAAGTCTTAACAAAATTAAAGAATTATCTTTCTTTAGAATGTTGCGAATGTCCAATATTAGAAAACTAAATACTTTTAGGTATTTGTAGACTTTTCCATAATGTCACAACTTCTATAGATTATAAGATAAAATTGTATATATGCATTATTTATTATTATTATTATTATTTATGGATGTTAACTTATTTTCACTAATAAAAGTATTATTTTGAAAAAAATCCTTTTTCTCCATCTCTAATGCCTCTAATCTCAAAATCTTAGTCGTAACCTGATGATATTAATTAAATTTTGAATTTTAAACTAATTTCTTTTATATGCTATTCAAAAAATATTTGTTTAATAACTGCTCTTTAACAATAAAAAACTTAACTAATCCATCACGTGTGTTTGTGTCTATCATCTCCCACTTACATATGATGGATTTAGTTAATTGAAATTATGTCATTCTCATACTTGTCCAATAAACAATATGACCAGCATAAAAAAAGTTAATTATTATATATCAACAAAGAATATATGGCATCTCGATCAACAAATCGATCCTTGAGTAGATTTAGTATGTTATACCTTAGGTTATATCTCATATTCTCATTTTTCTTTGATCTTATTTACTTCATCGTATCATAATTATATTCAATTCTTTTACTAAGAGATAATGGCCACCTTTAAACACTATTTTTCATGTGAATTACTAATCATAATGACCTTCCTTTATTCTAAATTTTCTTAAATTAAACTTAATTTGTTTTCCTTGAATTGTTCTATAAGATCACATCACGCACGATCTTTTGGTAATATTCTAAATTAGTAAACCTTAAATTTAATTCTTAAGAATTAGATAAGAGTCATAAAGTTATACTATGATACTCATTTTACCTTTAAGGTCTCACATGATGTAAGTTGAGATCTTATGATTTACATTAATCTCTTTTTATGGTCATTTTTGTACAAATGGTAAGAGTCAAGTGCTAAGGTATTAAATCTTTTTTATTTAGAGTGCATGTCTTTCATTCACAAACTACTATACAGATGCTAATTTGAGCATACTTAATGTTTAACCTTAGTTCACTTGTCTACTCCAAATTTTATCTTTTAAAATGCTCATTTGACAGCTTGAAACAGATATAGTGACCATTTAATCACTTCAAACCAATTTCCTTTTGATGTTTTATATGAGGCAGCATTTATGGTGTAATGCTATACACTTCTTGCTCTCCATCATCACCTAGATTACAAACTTTAAACATGTCTCATCTCTAGTTATTATGAATTCTGGAGGCAATTCCTTAGGTAGGAGGGCCAATCTCCTTTCTGTATGATATAATCTTTGATTCATATGTAAAATATTTCGTGCAAATAAAATATCCTTTGGAATCAAATGTTACATAATATTATCATATAATAAACAATATAACACATATTTTTTTTTAGCATGACGATATAATAAATGAACATACATATAGAAATATTTATTAATAGTATTTCAATATCTATACAATCATCTTTTTTTAAAAAGGAAAATGGAATTTATATAATATAGGAAGAATACATAATATACGAAATGTTAAGGGTTGGACCCTTTACTCCCCCAGCCTAACTATGTTGGAAATGGATTACATGGTACTCAAAATAGAGAATCAAATAAACATGTGTTCAGTTGTTAAAGGATGAGAATATGTCTGATGTGACATGGTGTAGATTCTTGACAATTAGTCGATTCTATACAATCATCTTGACTTGACATGCCCAATATATGTCTCTCAAGAAATTTTTTGTCATCATATCACGTGTAAATATATAGTTCATCTTCACTTCCACTTATGCAGTATATCTTTCATATAATTGTGCTTGATATCTATATGTTTGTTTTTACAATGAAATTTATGATCTTTCGTATAAGTGATTGTTGCTTGAATACCATAATACTAAATTGGTCTCGCCTTTAGTAACTCACAAATGAACCAAGGATTGTCAAAGCCAATCAATTTCTTATATTGCAACTGAAAATGTTATAAATTTAGATTTATTTATGAATAGAACAACACATGATTTTTTTTTCATAATATTGTACCATGATTGAGTAAGAAAACAAATCCAGAAGTGTATTTTCTCTCATCTAAATGTCCTTCTAAATCATCATTATTATAACCTTATATATATAGGTAGTTTTCTTGATAACATAATGTATAATCAATATTACCTTTTAGATACCTCAATATTCTCTTTATTTCTTTCCAATGTGCTTGTCTTAGATTTAATTGATATATACCTATCATTCTAATAACGTTACAAATACCTGACTTTGTACACATTAGAACACACATGAGACTTCTAACTACACTGGAATATGGAAATTTATTTGTTTGTTTCCTTTTTTTGGTGTTGATGAACAAAAATCCTTACTGAAACCCTTGTCTTAGCAATACGATTATCAAAGGGTTTTCAATCTTGCATACAACATTATTCTAAAATCTTTTGAATATTACCCAATTGAAAAGGTTACAATAATTCTTTTAAATGATCTCTTAAAATCTTAACTATAAGAATATATGTAGCTTTACCCTATCTTTCATCTTAAATTTAGATAATGACAAGCCTTTGATTTGGTTCACAAACTCGCATTCATTATAAGCAATCAAGATGTCATCCACATGTAAAGATAAAATCGTAAATTTATCTTTAGATCTTTTAATGTATACACATTGGTCTTCATCAATCATATGGAAATCATACAAAATAATTATGTTATGAAAACTAATGTAATGTTTTCTTAAAGACTACTTTCAACTATAAATGGATTTTAACTATTACAATTTATGTTCTTAGCATGTATCAATGAAACTTATAGGTTGTTCTAGATAAATTTTTTCTTCTGATTCTTTATTTTAAAAAGTAGTCTTTACATCTATTTGATGTAATTCAAGATCTACGCTGGCAATTATAGCCAAGATGAAATTGATTAAAGAAAACGTCAAAATTGATGAAAATGTCTCTTTGTAGTCAATTCCTTCATATTTTGTATATCCTTCGGAGGCGTGCCTTGTATCTTTCAATATTGTCATCAACCTTTCTTTTTATTTTGAGAACCCATTCATGCTCAACAGTTTTTTCTTATTAGGGAGATTAACTAAGTCATAAATGTGATTTGAGCTTTAACAAGTCATTTCCTTCTTCATTGTTTTCATCAATTCTTCTTTAGTAGGATAAATAAAAGCCTCATATACATTCTTTAACCCATCCTTTTCTTATACGATAATCATGTGAATTTTCACTTCATTTTAAAAATAATATCAGGAAATTATTTCATGAATACTTTGATGTAAATGAGGTTCAGGAGAAAAAATATGTATGTTTTGATTGCTCGTACACAAATCATATATAATAGGTAAACTTTCAACAAATTGCAGTCTAAATTGACCATGAGCTAGCTCTTTAAGTTTTAGATTGCTCATATTCGAACAAAGTCCCTTTATAAGTATTTTAATCAAGAGTCTCAAACAAAAATAGGTCTTTTCCTATTTCACATTGTTTTTTAAATTTATTTTCAAAAAATGTGACATCTTGTGATTCAAATTCAGTCACTCCTTTATTACCTTGTTCACCTATGAATACATATCATTTTGATTGTTTGGAGTATGTAATAAAGATGCTTTTCTTCCCTCTTAGGCTTAGTTTTCCATATTTATGAAAGAGGTCATGAACATAGGTATCACACTCCTATGGTCTTAAACTCGTTATATCATGTTTTTTATCCATAACTTATATGGAGTGTTTGTAGATGATTTTGTAGGCACTCAATTAAGTGCATAAGTGGTTGTGAGAAAATAGGTGATTGGTAAATAAAATAGATGTGACAATACTAAGTATAGTCATTTATAGAAGTGATGAAATACACAGTCCTACATCTTTCCCTTACATTCATTAGACCTCAAATGTCAAAATAAATAAACTAAAATGGATAAGAAGCTTGTGTTTCCTTTCTAAATGGCTTTCTTATCATTTTACTAATTAGATAAAGTTCAAAAATAGGTGGATATACTTGATGTATATCACCTAAAAAGCCTTATTTAACTAGTTGGCTTATTCAATTTTGACCAATATGATATAGTTTAGCATATTTTAAAATTGTTGAAGTGAATCACAAGTTAATACAAGACTTAATACCGACATACAAGAGCACAAGAAGGGGGGAGGGTTGAATTGTGTACTCTTTTCGATAAGCCCCTTCATAAACAAATTTGTTAAAAGAAACTTGTTCATTTTACAAGAACTATTAAAAAATAATGTTGTAAAGTATTTTCGAAAACTTGTATAAAAACTAGTAATAACGAAAATTGATAGTTAAGAGAGATTGAGATTAGAGAGTTGTTGACACAACAATTTATATTGGTTCACCCCAAACCGTGGGCTACGTCCAATCCTCAGATATCTTTATGAGATTTCACTATCTTTCGAACACTTTACAAGTATTCTTTGTTTCCGAGCCTCTTCAGGTCTCTTACAATCAGTATTCTTTCACTCTTAGCCTCTG
>JANZLC010000001.1:20318888-20332104 GCA_026413385.1 Erythroxylum gracilipes
GCCTCTCTTGCCAATCCACAGTACTCGGCTCTACAGTCCTGACGGAGCTATCAGTCTACACTCAATCCTGAAAAATATATTGCAATTTTGGATGAGTTTGCGAACTCAATGAAGCCTATCCTATACCAAATTACCATTTTACCCATTCAATTGAGGGTGAGATGTTACATCATTGCTAGCAAGTGACCATATAATAAGTGAAGATCAGCTAAAGTGAGAGGCAAATCAGACATGCTTCCACAAGAACCTATAATATAATGGATTGAATTCTACTAAAAATTAAAATTTTCCTTGTAGTTGTTGGTTTCAAGCCTTACATTCTTATTGTAACTTTATCTGTATTAATATTTTTTAACTCATAACCTTTCATATTGATTATTATACATTTATTTTAATTTCTTAAAAAATAAAAATCCAAATTAGAGTCATGTCATTGTATAGCACAATATTTTAACTATTAAAAGTTAATTGTCTACATAGAGCAATGAATTATTTTGATGGTGCTTTCATAACTTTGCTTATAACTAATGGAAGACTAACTAAAGACTGGTTCCATGGCTCTGCTGATTACATCTGTATTCTCTATAATTTAGCACTAGATACTCTTTACTTCCAATGCCACTTCACAAACTCCATTTGGTTTAGGATTCAATATCTCTTAAATGTATATTGTGTAGAGCTAAAATAGGAGAACATACTAAAATAGGCAGATAATCAAACTAGAACGAAACTATGCTTGTCTCAGAATTGCCTTCCACTGCTCCATTTTCTCTATCTAGAGAGAAAGGAGTTATAGAATGTTCAGAGGAACTTCAATGGAAAAGCATGCCTTAGCTCACAAGATCATATGATGTATTAGAGAAATCCTAATAACTCATAAAGCCTATATGAAGAGGTCATCCTCTTAGTGAGGGAAGTATAGAACCTAAAAGAAGAACTTCCCATATGAGTTATATTCAAAACTAGGTTGGGGAAAGTGATAGCTAATATTCTTAGCAGTTTGTAATTAGATTCATGAGCTAAAAGATGTTTTGATGGTTCAAACTTTGAATCATCTTTGTGTTGATGCCCATGAGATGATTAGTTAATAAAATTATTTAATTTTAAAAAATATTTAGGGTTATTTCCTTAAAATTTCAAATTTTGTTGGAGACAGTTATTATATTCTTCAAACCTGTCAGAATTGTTCAAGAAGACTCCTATAAATCTTTAGTCAACTCAAGAAAATTCAAAGAGTTCAGATCTAATCCAAAATCATTTGATTTTTTTTTTCTAGTTTTACTTAGTATCATATATAATTGTTTCAATAAATTCAAATTTTCAATATTTGTTCTTAATTCTTGATTCTAAAATTGTTTTATTTGCGTTCTTATTCCTATTCAAATTTACATTTATAAAGATTATTATTCTTGTAGCAAATATGTTAGAATAAATCTTTATGTCTAAAGTTAAGATTAGTTATGTTATTGTACTTGCTAAATTGGTTAATTAGTAAATTTTTCTACAATGTTATATTTAATTAATATTTCTTATATAAATGTATGTGCAACATCTTTACATGAAGAAATAAAAATTGAAATATAAATATTGAAGATAGATTGTTAGTTGGTTAAAAATAAAGAGAATCTTTGTGATATTTTGGGAGTTCACTTAAAGACTTATTTATTAATTATTACGGTCACGAATCACTTCACATGAATTATTTCACAAAGGCATATAATTTATACCTTAAAGAGTTCTGTCATTAAATTTAACATTTTGATAATTAATTTTGCTTTAACTAATTCTGCTGGGTTATTATAAATAAATTATTTCATAGATTTAATAAACTTTTTTTTATAAATAGATTTAATTTAATTCAAGTCACTTTTGATCTTTAAAATAATAAGAGTAATTATAATTTGATAGTACATATAATAATCCTTGTAAATTTAACGCCTTGATCCATTGTTATATTACTTGATATAATACTTGATCCTTGTATGCTTTTAAAATTTCTCTCAGCGAGCAAGTGAAGTTAGGCTTGACTCCAAATTAGAAATATATCGCCCAATGTTACAATAATTAGTAGAAATGGTCGATATTTACAACTTGTATAAGAGAACATCTACAAAATGGAACCTAAAGTTTGGATAAAGAACCATTTCTATTGCTTCAACTCAAGTGTGCCATTCAATAATAACATGACAACGATCAAAGATGAATTTTCCTTTAGAGTGAAAGTAATAAGGATTGAAACCAGAGTTTGAATGTAACCAAGGGAGAGGTATGTATGAAGACAACTTGAATTAGCTGTCAAGGAAAAGAAAACATGTAGTTATGCGACCAAAAAAAAAAAAAAAATTGAAGCCAGCTTGAGAATGGAATTAAAGAAGCGAAGATCATTCATTCGTTGTGAAAAAATGCAAAGAACATATACAAGTTAATCTGAAATAAAGACGAAATAATTTGTTTATATAACTAATTAACAACTAACCGCTGCTACTTTCTAACAAACGAACCAACTTCTACTAAAATTAAACATTATGCTGTTTCTCCAGCTAAGCTGCTCTATCCTCAGCAACAATAGCATTGAAATGGTCTCCAACATGATCATGATCATGATCACGAGCACGAATAGTTTCTGGAACTGCATGATCAGTTGCTGAAACTTGGAACTCCATCTCCATATTAAACTTTTTACATCCCCGCGGACAACGTTCATTTGAAATTAACTGGCACTTGGGTCTTCACTTTCCTGCATCGCAGAGTTGCCTTCAGCAATGTTCTTGCTGCACAGAGTTGTGCGTGATGTAGCAAGTAAGCCCTTCTGGCTCTCCATAGGTGGCGGTGCTGATGTATTAATGTGCTCTGTGGACAATGAGGCAGATGCCACTAGGATTGCCTGAGCAGTATCTGGTTCGCTGCCTCCATGAATCCCACTGTCTTTTCCACCACCTAATATTAACACGAAGTTATTAACAGTGAAATTATGCAGAAGCATAAAACTCTGGCATGCAAATAAAAGGTGACAAGGCATTGCTTCAATTAGAAGGAAACTATTTCTTGTCAAGTAAGGTGAAGGAAATTAACTGACAAGCAATCCAAAATGGATTTTGAAATTTAGATGAGAAAAGTTAGTTCAGAAAACATTAAGAATAACCTGTATGAAAAGTCGTGATAGAGGGCATGCATGTGTTCGATGCCACAGAAGAGTTCCCAGCTCCCTTTTTAATTTTTGACTGCAAAAAACAAAGCGGAATCCAATCAAACAAGTTTTATGCATCAATTAGCAAAAATTTAGCAGAGCGGTATATTCCAGACCTTCATGGTTTCTTCACAATGTTTAACAACAACTGAGATGTTAGAACAACGGCCATACAATAGTGTGTACGCCCATAAGAGAAGCTTCCTTGGGATGCTCAGGTCAAGAATTTCAACCCCATCCATTCCTGTTTTTATTTCTCTCTCTGTTGCCAGCCTTGACGGAACCAAGTAAAGGTTCAGACCTGAAGGGAGCATTACACAGGAACTCTCACGGTAGAAATTGTATGAGCTTCTAAGTAAAGAGTTGGCCGTCTCGTAATTTTCATCTGAAACTTTCCTGATCATAATGTTTTTTATTCTACTCAGGATATGGCTCCATTTTGATTCAAAAACTTCCCAATTGCTAGAGCCATTAGAAGATGAACTCCATAACTCGGTCATCTGCAAATCAATAAAGAGCAGATCACTATTTTCCAAGCCACTTTCTGGCAGGTTAAGGGCATGAATCTCTGCTAGTTGTCCAGATTGCCAAGGAGTGATCAAAGCCAGGCTAATTATGAGGGATCGACACCAGGCAATGGAAGCTTGCTGGCAAACCTTAGCACAGTTGCTATTGGACAATCTGGGATTCTTGAAACGCTTCCGTATCTTCTCATTGATTGTTTCAAGCGTCTCGACCTTGCAATTCCACTCCAATGATGCAACATATTGTTGGAGATATCTGCAATAAGTGGGGAGAACTTGACTAACAACAGTAAAATTAAGCATCATAAGGTTATGTTAGCAAATGAGGTTACATGACAATTTGAACTTCATGTTTGATAAGACTTCAGATGAAAGAATTGAAAGATAATAAATGTTAGGGGTGGATCTTATAGAGTAGCTTTTAGCATACTTGTCAAAATAGTATTTGGGCTTAAGGGAAGAAATTGGGCAGTTCATTTCAGATGAAAAAAGCAGACACATAATTCCAACTGCTCACAAGACTTCACCCAACAAATTGCTGATTAAGAATACTATAGAAATAGAGGCATCACAACTGCAATGAAGATAGTAAAAAATCAGAACCTTTCTATATACAAGATGAAAGCAATTACCCATATAAATTTCTCTCACATATTTCTGGGTTTCTCATCTCAGGTAAGCTCAATAGTTCAGGCCATAGGTTTCCCTGTTCGATAAACAAAGAAAACATCTTCTCCAGTGTTTGGTCAGAGTTTTTTGGAATGCCAGAGCCAGCAGTCTCAGCTTGATTAATGGATGAGATAAGAGCTTTGATGAACCTCCCAAGAGCCACAGGTACAAGATCTTCGATGCACAATGAGAACTGAATTTAAATCGAAGTCAGAAACTAATTTAAATTGCTCAAAGCAATATCAAGGAGTAAAGATTAGGGATAATGCTTAGGCAGTTATTCACTCAATATGAGTTATCATAACAAGGCCTGTGCAGACAGGCTTCAGAATAAACAATCAATCTACAAGCAATGCCTACTTTGGACGAACCCTTTCCAACAAACCCTCAAGCCACAAATCCCAACAGACTGTAATAGGAGTTCATTTTCTAATAAGCATATTAAAGTCCACTTGTTTAGGATCAGTTAACCAAAGCATGGACTTTTTTTCTGTGAAGTGAGGCATAAAACCAAACACTGTAAAAGGAAGAATTTTCTGAAGAAATGAGGTCAATGCTGTCAGCAATCTCATACAACAAAAGCAACTTTAGGTGGTTGAGCTTTTACCCTCTTGTCAGCCCGAAGAGATATAAAAGCACGATCAAGTGTACAAATGTCTCCAGTCTCTTCCAACAATTTCAAATAGAACAATAAATATTTTCGAATACAGGTAATAAACTTTCTCGAACTTTCTGGTAAATTAACTTCAAGGGCTTTCTTGTTCCCAGAAACACCAGGTGTTTTACGCCTGACATATGAAAAAGCAGGGAATAAATTAAACAGTAAAGATATGATTGCACATAAAAAGCACTTAAAACTTCCTAATTGCGAAAGATCCTTCAGCATGTACTTTTTCATGAAATCAATATACTATAAAGACTCATGAAAACTCCAATGAAATAACATATATTGGAAGTTTGAGAAGTTAACATCCTCTCAGTTAATCATACAGTGGACTTGCTCATGTTTAGTGATATCAATTTCAAGTTTTCCATTAAAACATGACATAAGAGATCGCAAAAGCCAAAAGTCTGAACCACTCATAAAGAATGAGTCCAAATTCTCTGTTGAGTTGTGAACTGTTGAAAGTAATAATGGATCCACATTTATCTGCTGTCCAATTTTTGTCATACCCCCTCATGGCTACTTTTACCATAAATATTGGTTTGTGGCATTCTTGGTGTATAAAACTCAAATAAGGACTATTGGCATATAGTCCGTACCTTCCCTTCTTGACCATGCCATCGATCTCCCACATATTAATGGTGAAAGATGAGCGAGAAGACTTGAAGCAAAAAGAAAGTTCATCCTTTGCCCTCTCTAGATCACCATTCAAACCCCTTTTATACAGTCCTTGAGCAAGCATATATCTAGCCTTATGAAAATGTTTCAAATCTCCTTCAATGCAAATTTCCAGGGCAGACAGGCAATCATTGTAAAGCATATGCCACAGATCTTCCAAAGGATCCTGACCCTTTTCCTCAAGTTGGTTAGAGTTCCTGCTTTTTGTATCTTCGGTTAAATTGAACATTTCAGATGCCAATTCATTAACAGGGTTCATTACAGTATGGTTTATTGCCTGGCCAAACGAATATCTAGAAATGACCTGCCATGAAGAAGATAGAGAATAAGAGACAGACAAATTAGGAGAAATAAAACTTATCCACTCCAAACATAAAAAGCCACATTTGTTGACACTCTTCACACATACAAATGTTATCATTCATTTCAAGTACACATTGTGAGAACCATAATACATAAAATGAGACCCAAATTAGTTGGTTAATAATGGATTTATTTTAATTTATATCATTGACGAAGAGAGATGAATAAACCTTTAGAGCCTCTAGGTTCTGTTTACCACACGAGAAAAGTAACTTTAAGCGAGAAGCATGCATCCTATAGACAGGATCAACTGCAGATGGATTCAAAGCAATGGCCTTATCATAGTAGGATAATGATGTCTCGAGAGAGTGTCCTAGCTTTTCACACAGTTTTCCCATATAAAATGCATGTGACCAATCTTGTCTGCAAACCCAAATGAATTCGATAAATCATGTGACAAAATGAAGTAAAAGAAAATAATAATACAGAAAGTAGCATATAGACCTGTGTGAGAAGGCTTTCGTAAAATGCTTCAACGAATTCTCACAATGTACCATCCATGCTGTATCCTTCGAGGGTACAACAGATCGCTGGTCATAAAAGGGTACCACATTCTGAAGGCTGTCATAGTATACCAATGCCAGCAACTCATGTATCTCACACTAGAACAATATAAGAATCACCTTTTAGGATAATTTCCGAAAACAAACTTATCATAGTAGAAACTAAATTGCATAAGTTATCCTGCTCTCGTCCTAATCTCAAAAAATGAAACACTGTACTGCATTGTTGCCTCAGTAGGACATACATGAACTTCAGGCGTGGCCGTGAAACCAGTAAATGAAAGCAGCTAATAGTAAGTTAATGTCACATTATAATGCCAAAATATTTTCTACTTCCAAAAGACTTTGAGAATCTGAAAAGAATCTGAAACAAGATCTCTACTAGATACGAGTAAAGTTGCATACTATTGGACTTCCCCAAATCCCGTATTTCAGCGGGACTCTTACTAGGTGTTGCTGTTGTTTAAAAGACTTTTAAGAAACTTATGGTATCATAATCATCATTACAAATTTTTACCTATCTAGTTTTACAGATTATCCTACACTTAAAAGGTATCAAAAAACCATCCAACTAAATTCTAAAACTGTTTAATTGACCTCAACTTTTCAATTTATAAGAGCCAAAACACATCTGCACCTCATGACACCTTTATCAGTTGTCAGCAGAGTAGCAAACCAGATATACAGGTGCCATAAAAGGTCAAAGTGTAATCATCTAAAAACTCTGATTCTCAAAAGTGACGCAGACAATAGATCAACCTGCTGAGCTGATGTCTTTGCCAAAGCCAAACTCATTAACAGACAACGCCTACTTCTCCTTCTACTAGTCTCGACTCTCTGAGGTAAAGTAGCATTCTTTTTCCATCCAATTACATTTATGTGCTTACTGCCATCATTGAGCAACAGATCTACCTCCTGTTTTAATCAATCACCAACAATGAGAATTAGAGAATGGCCAAAAAGATTTCTTTATTATGAAAACAGACAAATCGCAATTTTTGCCTCATCATAGATATTTGCTAGTCGTTGCCAACTCTCAAAACGTAGAGGATTGTAGAGTAGATCATATTTGAAGAGGTTTGCATTTTGCTGCACAAATTCTTCCCCCTCCTTGGTAAGCACAAAGCCTGGCCATTTGTCAGTTGCGCTCATTTCTTCAGATAGAGCTAGAAAATAATACAAGTTGCAATATATATCTGAATATGGCTCTGAGCTGCATGCATTACCAATGTAATTAGCATATTCACAAACAAAAAACATACTAATAAATTTGATTAACATAACCAGTTTATTGAATAAACCAAGTACCTTCCAGCCATCAGTGCCCTGTGTTGTTTGACACCTCCACTATCTGAAAATATTAGTTTGGTTATGATCTCAAGATACCCTTCAGACCTGGCCTCCTCTGAGAGTTTCTCCTCACACAGATCATTATCGTCTAAGAACTTATCTATTGCATTCCCAGCTAAAATTTCTTCTGGTGGTTGAGGGAAATGCTTGCGAATAGCTCTCAATACCCTACGAAGTTTTACCAGTCCACTTCTCTGAGACATAAATAGGAAACCAACTCAAATGAAAGAGATAGAGACAGAGACAGATAGCCACAGAAAGAGAGAGAGAGATCACTAACCGAAGAACCCTTTGCATAGGGCAGTATATACTGAAAAACATCTGCACATTGTTCCTTGGTCTGATAGTCTCCACGACTAGTGTTCCTATGCATAGCTAAATCATCATCATAGGATGAATCAGATCTGAGATTGAGACCATATAAGCAGAAAAAGCATTGATCTAAGGCATTATCAAATGTCAACTCAAGTTCCTCCCTCTCATTATCAGCAAGTTCATTTTTTATCTCATCAGGCTGTTCATTCCATTTTTCTCTTTTGTTCTTTTCCTCCTCACTACCTTGCTTTTCGCATTCTATGACTGTATTACATTTCTCCAGATCTGCATGATATGTTACACCTTTTGTCATAGTTTCCCCATAAACATCATCTATGATCCTGCCCATCTCCACATCCATGCTATCTGACTTCAAATGACAATGAGGCGAAAGCTGGTTATCATGTTGATCTTCCCTGTTTGAAAAGTTCAAGCAGGATTTCATCTTCATGTCCAAGGCCAAGAGATGCTTTATCGCAAACCTAAGAAATGTTCCTTCTTCACCATCCTCACCCACGCAGCAGATGCCATATTCAGCAAGCAAATCATGAATTGCTACAATCAATTCAACCTGAGATTAGAAAACACAGGTGTTGATATATGTAAGAAATGAGAATGAGCATCTCAACCAAAGTTTTAAATTCCCAGAAATTGTGACTAACTTGAGTTTTAATGGGCATAGTAGGGACAAGATGTTGAAGTTTGCAGAACGCAATAACTGCATCAAGAAAACAGCATGTTTGCTTCTGTTCGGTTTCATCAGCACTTACTGATACAAAAGAACCCTTGCAGAGGTAATTAGTTGCAATATGACGCATAACTGCCACCAGCAAAGATTGAATATCACCAATAATTCCCAAGGGAACAATATTACCATCCTGCAAGTATACATCTCCAATGTTATATAGAAAAATATAAGAAATGTAAAACTCGAATGACTAGAGCTATTTTTAACATTCTCCATTAGCATCTTGGAGAAATAAGCTGCTGTATAAATTTTTAAAATGAATATATGGCAAAAGATACAGTGAAATAGTCATCAACAAGATCAGCATTTACTGTGAGGAATAAATAAGGACTCACATTGATAGAGGTCTTCAAGTGCAAAACACATTGAGAAATTGCCCTCACTTCCTCTGTTAACAAGTTATTCCAGTGCTTGCCTACATTTTCTTTAGCTACTGTGTCGCAGGCATAATATGCTCTAAGCTCAATCTTCTGTGCAAATAGTTTACAATCATCAACACCAGCTAGTACCATGAGAAACTGCAGTTTCCGTCGGTGAGAATTCAGATAAACCTCAAGATCCATTGGCTTTGTCTTCTCACAAGCTTTAAGTAATATATCTAGAGCCAAAAGTTCAGTAGATGCCAATCCTTCTGCTTTCTTATCACCAGCAGGGGATGGCAATGCATCAAGGTAAACACGGTGTGTAGAGAGTATAAGTGGAGCTAATGAATCTATGCAATCCTGATACATTTCTTTCTCAATCATCGCAAATATATTCTTCTCAAGAAGAAACTCAAGTTTCAACAAATTAATTTCGTAGAGAATTCTGTTTATAGTTAAGTCCGAATTGATTTTTAGGTGTGGCAGCTGGACAGAATAATGAGAATCATTCCTTGTTTCCTTGTTTGTCAAAAGAGACAAGGAAATACATAACTCTTCATAAGCTTTTGCCTTGTCACCATCCACGATTGATAATTTACCACTTAGCCAGAAGAAGCGAATCCAAAAAGAATTTTTACGGCTCAGTAAAGAATTAGATTCCCAGAAATTGGTGTCTGTAACCACCAATGGTCTATTCTCTTGATAATTCTTAATTGATAAGCAACTTCCCTTTCCCACTACATGCATCGAGTGGAAAGGATAATCCAAAGCAACAGATTCTATTATTTTACAGAGATGGAAGGATGCTTCGGACATGAATTCAGTAAACTTTAAAGAATTAGATGGAAAAGATCCAAGGTCATAGTATAGTTCAGCGAGAAAAAGACTGCATTCAGGAGTCCGATCCTGTCCCCAATATCTTGTCAATTTTTCCAACTCTAGGAGTTTGGAAAATGAATCTCGATATGCAATGCCCCTATTTGCAGCTTTTTCTAAAAGCAAGTGACCGAGATGGTAAGCACCATAGTTTTTTGAAGTTTCTCTTACAAATTGAGATACCTCATCATGTTCAGTATTACTAGGACATGAAACAGAACAACCAGATGCATGATCAGAACCGCTGCTTCCAGCTCTACCAACAATAAAAGGTTCTAAAAATTGAATTACAACTTTCTCCATGTCCTTACCATTGGCAAAATCCAATTCTTCTTTTCCTGGTTTACGACTCCTAAGCCTCTCAAGACGACTGCTCCGCCTTTCATGAGGCTGTTCATCAAAAAAGCTTGGTTCTCCTTGTTTTACAGCAACAGCTTTTTCAGAGTAACTCTCACCAACTGAGACACCCCCATTAGTTAAGACAGAGTGAAATTTTCTCTTTTCAGTAGGTCCAACATAATTCAAACGAGGCAAATGAATAGCTATCCTGACATCTCCAGATTTTTTTTCATCATTGCCAACATTATAGGCACTACTATGCAGTGGACGTAGAATACCTAGAAGCTCATCAGCAAGGGCCACCCAAGAAAGTTCAGAAAGATGTAATTCAACATTCTTGTTTGGGTTTTTACTAGCAATTGTCCCATCAAGAACATCATCAGTTGCTTTCCTCTTGTCAAGAAATTTCAGCCGGGCATGCTTAGGTTCAAGCCTGTCTATACCTCTAGGAGCAAATGGTATTGGTTCCGAATTTGTAATAGTATTTTTCACATGCAAAGCACGCAAATGTGAGGGCCAATGCCTTACAATCAACTCAGCAACAGAAAGGCATGCAACCTCATCACCAATGGCAATTAGAACTTCCAATAGTTTCTCCATGCAATTCCCTGCATGCACAGAAGCGAAATAATTTCATTTCCTGAAGATAGCTAAAATCTAGGGAGGTCAAAACAATTAAAGCAATAGTTGATTTACTACAAAGGAAGACCATATATAGATAAACATCAAAAGAAGGAAAAGAAAATATTTAGGCTTACAATTATTAGGGCTACAGAGCAGCCCCTGCTCAAATGCCCAGCGCGATATGCTTAGCAAACCCATTGAACATGACAGAGTTCCTAGCTGGTTCCAGACAACAGAATCTTTTGTATCAATTTCAACAGCTTGAAGATAGCAATGCAGAGCATTCTCGTAATGAAGTGAACCTTGTTGAAGAAAAACAGTGGCCAGATTTTTCAGGGCCAAAAATCTGTGGAAAACAGAAAATTATAAAAATTATTTTGGTCCAGATGACCCCTTATCAACTTTTTACTTCCTAGTGATCAAATCAGCTTACGATCTTAGCTCCTACTGATTAAAAAAATAAACTCTTTAGAAAAATATAACATTTTCAAATGGATTTAAAGCAGGACGAGAGAGACACAGACCTGAGCTGCAGCAAGTGATCATCACTAGGTTTACTATCCACCTAAAGTTGTAATGAAAAAGAACAAAAACCAACAATTTATAATTAGAATTATATTGAAAAGAAAGAAGAAAAAGGGAAACAAAGAGATACCTGAGCATTTGAAATCAAAGGATCCTGGAGGACAGACTCCAAAAGTTGTCGGGCTTTGTGGTATTCTTTGGATTGTAACTTGAGAAGGCCGTCGTGGTAGGTTTGCGTGAGATGGAATTCCTGAAATTTTTGTCTTTCTTCTGAATTTAGGAAGAAAAACAAGCGGAGAACGCAAGCGACAAACTTACCTGAGCTTCTTTGGTGGGAGCTAAGGGCTCCCACTGCTCTCTAGAGTCTGTATCGTTAATTGCAGCAATTGCAAACTGCAACACGCATGTAAAGTAACTATAAACAAGTCTTTCTATGCAGCCACTACTACTCAGACCAATTAATTTTGCTTACCATTATCAAATCTCCCGCTTCAACAGATGAACGATTACACCACAGTTCAGTTTCTCTGGGTTATGTTTTTGTTTTCTATTGAAAGAACCAAACCCAAACCTTGTCCTTTTATTTTACAATGCTGCTGCAACGCTGTCGTTTCCATTCTCCTGACTCTCAGCTTTCGGACTAGCCACGTCACGTCTCTCCCTCTCGAATGATGGTAATCGCTGACATTGTATATTGCCTTTGTAACAACACGAAGAACTTGAATCTCTGCTTCTGTATATTGCAAATGATACCAACTTCTACTTCCAAAATATTTTATGGAGAAAGGCACTTCCTGTCTTCTTGGTGGAATCAATTTCGACAATTTTCCAATTTTTAAGGTTCTTATTTTGACCAAAAAAACATAAAATAAATATTGTTCATTATCTTTTACCATTTCCAATTTCCTAAAAGTCCACTTTTGTGTTCTTATATTTTTCTTTTTTCATAGAATAATTTAAAATTCTATTCTGAATGTAATATTAATATCAAAACAGATGTTTCTTTGGAATTAAATTCTTGTTATGTATCTCAATCACTAATTCTTAATTCTCTTTTTTAAAATTTTTGTAAGAATTAATCTTTTTAACTGTTAAATCTTTTTTTGGCAATTCTTGCTTTCCATTACGCTCACTTTTTCTTAATTGTCAATTCTATAATCATCACATCTTCTCTTTGGTTAAAATCTTGAACTATTTTATGTCAAAGTTATGAATACCGTACCAGATTCGGTACCGGATTGAGCTCTAGAACGAAACTGTACCGGTACCGGTTGGTATCGGGTATCGTTTCAGAGATTTTTTAAAATTATGAAATAGTCCCTAAAATTTTTAAAAATTGCAAAATAGTCCAAATTGGTATATTATACAGTTGTACTGTACACTTTACTAGTTTACTGTTTATATCAACCATATTTTCAAAAATCTTAATAATAAATAATAATGACAATTAATATGAAATAACAATAATTTTTAAATATTTTACATATAA
>JANZLC010000001.1:20377492-20408855 GCA_026413385.1 Erythroxylum gracilipes
TAAACAATGTATAGTCTTCTGACATCATTTTGCTTGCAGGATTAAGGAATTTAGTGAATGGGCACAATGTCTTGTGCTTGACTTGGTTGTTAAATATTTTCCTTTAGATAGCAACGAAATATTTGACATCATGAATCTCCTTGAAGATAGACTCCAACATGCAAATGGTGCTGTTGTCTTGGCAACCATTAAAGTTTTCCTACAGTTAACATTATCCATGACAGATGTTCACCAGCAGGTTTCCTTTTCTTAAGCTGACATTCTGATTTTCAAATCCAGTTGGCATTCCATCTGTATAGTTATTCGTTCTTCATCACTAATTCATGGAAGTTTAAATATAAAATGTTTGCTCAATTCTTCATCTTTTGATCGTTATGTTATTTGATCGTTATGTTATGGAGAAGAGTTTAATCTGCCGAATGTTCATTTTCTTTGATTAACAGGAGTTGAAGCATAAATGTCTAAAAATTATGCATATGAAAAAGACAAATTACTTCACAGCTTCATGATGTAGGAGCAATAATTGATTTTTACATTGTGGTTTCAAAGCATCTCTTCTATGGTTTCTTTTTGAGTCACTTTTTGCCATCCTAATTTTCTCTGGAGGTGTTTCTTTCAGTACAACAGTTTTTGTTCCATTTGGGGTTCAAATATATGTTAGTGGATTGTGATATGTTCATGTACAGAAGAAGAGTAACCATAATGCAACTTACCATCTCTGGCTAATATTGGTAAGGTCAGAATCCCATTACAAGAAAAATCTTTTGTTGGTAGGTATATGAACGAATCAAAGCCCCTCTGCTTACTCTTGTGAGTTCTGGAAGTCCGGAGCAATCTTATGCAGTTTTAAGCCACCTGCATCTATTGGTAATGCGTGCACCGTACATATTTTCCTCGGACTACAAGCACTTCTATTGTCAGTACAATGAGCCATCGTATGTCAAAAAGTTGAAGCTTGAAATGTTGACTGCGGTTGCAAATGAGAGCAATACTTATGAAATTGGTGAGGAATCAACTTCAGAGTTCTATATTGAAATATCTGAATAAAAAATTGACATGGCACATGTGTAGTTGAAGTTAAGGATCATGAATTTTGTGTGATCTTTTTGAATCACTTTCAGTGACGGAGTTGTGCGAATATGCTGCAAATGTTGATATTGCTATTGCACGGGAGTCTATTCGAGCTGTTGGCAAAATAGCATTGCAACAGTATGATGTCAATGCTATTGTTGATAGGCTTCTTCAGTTTCTGGAGATGGAAAAGGACTATGTTACTGCTGAGGCCTTGGTGTGTCATTCTCTCATTTCATTTTGGATGTTATGTTTGAAACATGTCCCACCAAGTGCACAGCACTACATGCAATATAGCGCTACAGAATATGTGATCTTATTTAAGTATCAGCTAACAGATTCTCAAGTTGGGGATTTTTTTCTATGCAGGTTCTTGTTAAAGATTTACTTAGAAAATACCCTCAATGGAGTCATGATTGCATCGCAGTGGTTGGGAATATCAGCAGCAAAAATGTTCAAGAACCTAAGGCCAAAGCAGCACTTATTTGGATGCTGGGAGAGTACTCACAGGACATGACTGATGCCCCCTATATTCTTGAGAGTTTAATTGAAAATTGGGATGAAGAGAATTCTGCTGAGGTAATACACCCCCCCAATGGTTGGTTAGGTGTATTACAAAATCCTAGTAGTGCTTTCTCTTGGATATGAGGGTGCATCTACTGATTATTTTGCAGATTCAAATTCTATGGACTATTTTCTCACATTTTACACGAGTCTTGCTCATACACTGTTGAAATCAAAACGGCTTTCTAATTACATTTTCCATGATGCATTATCCAATTGTACAGGTTAGGTTACATCTGCTAACAGCAGTGATGAAGTGTTTTTTCAAGAGACCCCCTGAGACACAGAAAGCATTAGGAGCTGCTTTATCTGCAGGTCTGGCTGATTTTCACCAGGTATGGATTTATTCATGTGTTAATTGAATATTATATTTATCAAAGTTTCTTGTTTTTGGAAGATGTTTCATTTAACATTAAGTTGGTTGCAGGATGTTCATGATAGAGCCTTGTTCTACTACAGGCTATTGCAACACAATGTAACAATAGCAGAACGTGTTGTAAATCCTCCAAAACAAGCGGTGTCTGTTTTTGCTGATACTCAAAGCAGTGAAATCAAAGATCGTATTTTTGATGAGTTTAACAGCCTCTCCGTTGTGTACGAGAAAGTAAGTGCAATTATCTTCCCTTGCATGTCTTTTCATTATAATGGATTAACCTGACTAACAGTCATCCACAATTGGGAGAAAAATTGTTCTTTATTCTTTTTTGGGGTTGTCTGATGTTGTTAAGGGGAATCATAAAGATGGGGTACGCTTGAAATTTAAATTTGTATTTTTGTTTTGGGAATATTTAGGTTGTTTATTTCTAGAGGTAACTCTGCAGATGATATCTTATTACTCCTTAGGAAATTATCCTTTCTATGATAAATTTGGATATTGTGACAAGCTTTCTCTTTAGATTTTTTTAAGCATGTTCCAAGAAGATTAATCTTTGTGTGGAAAGTAGATCATTCACGTTTCCATCTAAGAGCCAACCTAGGACTCCTGTTGGCATCTTTGAGATTTTAACCTGATGGTTCTTAGATTTGCTGAAAGCTGTTTGAAGGCAGGTTTCAGAGTAACTGATGGTTGTTTAATTTTGCAGCCATCTTACATGTTCATCGATAGGGAACATCGGGGACCATTTGAGTTTTCAGATGAGCTTGGCAACTTATCTATTGGGGCTGAATCTGCACATGATGTTCCTGTTCATAGAGTTGAGGCCAATGACAAGGATCTGCTTCTAGGTACTTCAGAGAAAGAAGAAAGTGGAGGTGCCAGTATTAATGGTTCTGCATATACTGCTCCTCTTTATGATACTTCATCTTTGTCCATTACTACTTCACAAGCACAGCCAGGTCATTCTCCACATGCTAGCTTGGCCATCGACGATCTACTTGGTTTGGGACTGACAGCAGCACCTACGTCTGCGATTACTCCCTCACCTCCTTCATTGAAACTCAACTCCAGAGCTGTACTAGACCCAGCCACTTTTCAGCAAAAATGGCGCCAACTGCCAGTATCTACCACACAGGTTTGCTTTAGAACTTGGCTTTTCATATTCCTCTATGTTGCACTGGTTGCTATCTTTACCAAAATTTTACATACTTTCCTCAACCATTCTTTAGAGGAAAGGGACAAAAGTATGGAAATGGTTTCTAAAACAAGAGGGTATAGAAAATATCAGAAGAAAACCCACTTTATCTCTCTGATTATATGTAATTTATACGAGTATAATCTATTCTAATACTACTAAACTACTGAATTTTTAGTATATACTAACTTATCCTATCTATAGTATATCTTATCTTATCTACTAGAAGATAAACTTTTCTCCTAGAAGATAATCTCCTAAGCTAACTAAACTTATCTAAGATAATTATCCAGCACTCCCTCTCAAGTTGAGGAATAGATATTTATCATTCCCAACTTGCTTAGAATTGGCTCGAATCTAGGCGTAGGCATGATCTTTGTGAAGATATCGGCTTCCTGTGCTTTAGTAGGGACATAGCATAGATCAATGCCCCCTTCTTCTATTTCACATTTGATAAAGCCTGGCAATTCTAACATGTTTTGTTCGATCATGTTGAACTGGATTCTTCACTATACTGATGCCTGATTTACTATTACTGAAAACTTTGGTGGGAGAGGAAATGGTGATCTGTAGGTCTTGCATCAACCTCTCTAACCAAATAACTTCACAAATTCCTTGTGCAATCTCCTTAAACCCTACTTTTGCACTGCTTCTTGCTACTATGGACTGCTTCTTGCTTCTCCATATGAGATGATTCCCCCATAGTTTAGTACAATAACCAGATGTTGACCTACTGTCTTCAATACAACCAGCCCAATCTGCATCCGCGAACCCTTCTATGCTTCTTTTCTCATTTTTCCGAAACATTAATCTTCTACCTGGACTGCCTTTGAGATATTTCAGAATATGGTTTACTACCTCTAAATGCCTTTGAGTTGGAGAGTACATAAATTGGCTAAAAAGAATAAGCAATATCTGGTTTGGTTAGTGACAAATAGATAAGTTTTCCTACTAACCTTTGGTATCTTCCTTTGTCAACAGGAGGATCTTCTTCATTTTTCTTGAATCAAGAATGTATTTTTCGTTGAGATATGAAAATACCTTCCTTACTTCTAGCAATCTCCATTTCAAGAAAGTGTCTTAATGCTCCAAGGTCTTTTACCCTAAATTCCAGCCTCAATTTTTGCTTAAGATCGTTGATCTCACTAGTGTCTTCGCCTGTGATTATAATATCGTCCACATACACAATCAAGATGGATTTCTTTCCATTTTTTCCACACTTCACAAACATTGTGTAATCAGCTTGTCCCTATTTGTATCCAAACCTGCAAAGAGTGTCACTGAACCTCTTAAACCATGCTCTTGGAGACTGTTTGAGGCCGTATAAGGATTTTTTCAGTTTGCAAACTCTTCCCCTTCCTTCTTCGGTTTCAAAACTTGGTGGTATCATCATATATATTTCCTCATCTAATTTACCATTTAGGAAGGCATTTTTAATGTCGAGCTGATGGAGTTCCCAATCTAAATTTGCAGTCAATGATACGAGGACTCCAATTGTGTTCAACTTCGCAACTGAAGCAAATGTCTCCTCATAATCTATTCCATAGGTTTGTGTAAAGCCTTGAGCTACTAATCTAGCCTTATACCTTTCAATCTCTTCATCTGTCCTATACTTAACGGTGAACACCCACTTGCTAACAACCATTTTTCCCTTCAGGTAGATCCACAATCTCCCATGTTTTATTATCAAGTAAAGCTTTCATTGCTTCAAGTACAACTTCCTTCCACTTAGGTTCTTGAAATACATCATGTACATTTCTTGGAATTCTTACACTGTCAAGCTTAGTAGTGAAAGCTTTAAACTTTGAAAATAACTTTGGGTAAGTCAAATAATTTGAAATAGTATATTTAGTACATGATCTTACCCCCTTTCGTAGTGCAATTGGCACATCTAAGTTACTTACCATAGTCTCTCTAGGAGCTGGTTCTTGGTCCAATGATTGGCCTTGTTGAGGAGCTTTAGGCCTTCGAGAATATACTAAGGTTGGTTTTTCGAGAATTGGTTATCCCATTGAATTGGACTGGACTGTTTCAGGTTCAAATGGTAGGTGTTTGTAGGTTTTGTGGGAAGGTTTGTGAGATAGGAAGTGATATGCTTGGGTCCCAATAAATCTCTTCATTGGATGTCTCCCTCTGAAGAGAGGTATTGGTGAAGTATGGTTGTTTTTCAAAAAAAGTGACATCATATGAAACAAAGAATTTGTTTGTAAAAGGTGAGAAACACTTCTAACCCTTTTGAGTAGGAGAATACCCAACAAACACACTATTAATAGCTTGTGGGTCAAGTTTGCTTCTATTGGGTTGATTGATGTGTACGAGAGTTTTTGAAGAAAGACAATTTATCAAGTATGAGGCAGTTAGAATGGCTTCTCTCTCCCCAATAGGAATTTGGAACAAAGTTGGTAAACATCATAGATCGGGCTACCTCTAAAAGATTACGATTCTTTCTCTCCGCTATCCCATTTTGTTGTGGGGTATAAGCACAAGAGTTATGGTGAATGATCCCATTCCCACTGAGATATTGAATAAAATCAGTTGAAAAATATTCTCTCATTGTCTGTACGCACTACTTGAATATAGATCTAGAATATATTTTGGATGAGTTTGTGGAACTGTTTTAAGATATGATAGGCTTCAGATTTGTCTTTCATTAGATATACCCAACATACCCTTGTATGATGATCAATGAAACTGATAACGAGTACCGGATAGAATTGTAACTCTAGCGAGACCCCAGATATCACTATGAATTAATTGGAAAGGTTTTGTGGGTATGTATGAGTGTATGGAATAAGTATTTTTGCTTTGTTTTGCAAGGACACATTGCTCACAATATAAAGAAATATTATCTTTATTGATGAAAAGGTTTGGATATAAGATTTTCAAATATGGGAAATTGGGATGACTAAGGCGTTGATGCCATAATATAACATCAGAATTTGGCATAACTGAAAGGGAAATCCTATGTGGTGATTTGGATTCAGTAGGAGTACTCTTTCCTGAGAAGTAAAGTCCATCTTTCTCCTCAGCACTGCCAATCATCTTCCCTGAACACCGGTCCTGAAATTCACAATGAGATGAAAAGAACGTCACAATACAGTCCATGTCCTTGGTTAATTGACTGACAGATAGTAGATTATAAGTTAACTTAGGCACATAGAGAACATTATTTAATGCCAGTTTTGGCAAACAAACTCTCCCTTGACCAATAGCTGGTGACCCTTTTCCTTCTGCGACCTAGACATTAATTTTTTGGTTACATGGCTCATATTTTTCAAAGACATTCAAAGACCCAGTCATGTGGCCTGGTGCACCTGTGTCCACAATCCAGAGATTTTGAATTAGGGACTTTGATAATAATGATTGACACAAGTTACCTTTATGCGCTAGTGTTGCAGTAGAGCTTTGTTGGTCATGTGAGTCTTTCTCAGTTGTGATTTTTGTTTGATTCAAGAGTTGATAGAGTAGTTCAATCTACTGGGGGGATAGGTTTATCCCTGTGGATTAATTGATATCAAATTTTGTTGTGTGTGCTGCTCCACGTTTTTGTTGAACTCTTTGGCTTTTAGGTTTCCAATCTGGTGGTTTCCCATGTAATTTCCAGCAGGTCTCACGGGTGTGGTAGGGCTTATCACAGTGGTCACACCACTACTTGTTCTTGGTTTCTTTCTCTCGGGTTTGGTAAGTAGACTCCTTTCGAGAGTTTGTCAATAAAGCTGAGCCTTTAGAGGTTTGTTCAGAAGTGTGTGAGCTAAGCATGACCTTTTTCCTACTCTCTTCCCTACACACCTCAGCAAACGTTTCTCGGATTGATGGCAATGGTTTTAAACCGAGTAACCTTCCTCGTCCTTCATCAAGTCCAACATTAAGTCCCTACAAGAAATCAAAAACACTCTCCTTCTCCAATAATTTTTCATACTTCTCGACATCAGCACAACATTACCAATTTATTGAATAAAATAGATCCATCTCTTGCCATAATTCAGTAAGTTATAATACTCGGCAAGCGACATATTACCTTGTTGAGTATTTATGATTTTTGATCTAATTTTTTTCCAAATCAGAATATATTTCTTGCATAGCCTCCCAGATTTCTCTTGCAGTTTTGCAAAATAGGTAGGTTCTTCCTATTTTTGGCTTCATTGAATTTATAAGCCAAGCCATGACAATAGAATTCTCAACTTCCCAAGCACCGTAAGTGACTGCTGTTTCGTGTGGTTGAGGAATTGCCCCTGTTAGATATCCAGCCTTGCCTCTTCCGTTGATTACGAGCATGACTGATTGGGACCATTCTTGGAAATTCGTTCCATTTAATCTATGTTGCGTGATTTGCAACAAAAAGATTATCAATAGAAGGAGATGGAGTTTTGGCTGAAGGCATTACGTAACTAGGTGTTTGGGATGAGGTTTGGGACTCATCAAATGAACCGAAGGTTGGTTGAACTCCAGCCATGATGTGGCTGGAAAAATTAGGCTACCAGAATCGGTAGCTCTAATAACATGAAACAAGAGGATATAGAAAATATCAAAAGAAAACCCACTTTATTTCTCTGATTATATGTAATTTATACATGAGTATAATCTATTCTAATACTACTAAACTACTGGAATTTTAGTATATACTAACTTATCATATCTATCGTATATATTATCTTATCTACTAGAAGATAGTAGCTAACTAAACTTATCTACGATAATTATCCAACAAAATAAAAAGGGGAGTAACAAAGAAGAAACTTATATGATGTTATGAAGAAAGGAATACCATGATAGGTAAACCAAAAATCAAATACCTGGACACGACTCCAAAGCAAAGGAACAGCAGCTCTAGCATGATTCTGAATATATACATTAGTCCAAAGTGGCTGATTGGGAAAATCTAATAGAAGTGTATCTGTTTCAGATGACATATTGTAATTGTCAACTGTCAGGCTCCGAGGCACAGCATCATATAATGTGCCAGCTGCACCTGCATTTTCTGGACAGCCACGACTGCTTCCTCCTGCAACACCACAATAACGCTTGCGTATTATCCTATACTCAGATATCTAACTAAGTACTAAAACTAGAAAGATTTCAAGTGCGCCTCTTATATCGATCTCCAAGCTGTTCCAATATCTCAACAGCAACTATTTCAAAAAATACCAACACACCACACAAGAAAAAAAGGAGAGAGAGAGAAGGAATATTTGTATAACAATCCCATATAAATGCTACCTTTTATGCTTGACTCCCCCCAATTCAAGGTTTTTTTGTGAAACTCTCCTTGAGGCCAAAAATAAAAAACGGTAATCTTCTTAAATATTCTAAGAAATGGTTATAATTAGGAGTCGTGGTTCTTGGAGAGATAGCAAAGTCAAATAAGCACATCTAAAATAAAATTAAACTAAAAATTAAAGGTATGATTGTTTCACAAGCAAAGCTTCATTATGAATTAATAAGACTAAGAGAGAAGATATACCTTTTGCATCAAGTAACTATGTGATTGTCCGAAAGAAAGTAAAGACTAACAAAAAAAAAAAAGAATATGTAGCTTTAAGTGTATCAAATGGTCAAGAAAACTGATAAAAGGCTCAAGACCTCAAGGATCTAAGACCCACGAGAAAAGTTTGGAAGTTGGTAGACATATAACTGATAGACTGCAGCTAAACATAAAACAGAAGTAAGAAGAGAAAATGATCCTGAAAAGGGTGACCAATAAAGAAATGAAATTCGTTGAAACAATTAAAAATTTGCAGAAAGTTAGTTCATTCAGTGTACAGATGAAGTTGTATGAAGTGTCTAGTGCTAACCCAGTTCTCCACCATTCACATGATGGTAATCAAGCCTACTGCACGGCTACTAGAATAGAACTTTTCTAAACTGTCGTAGCTGAGGTATTTAAGTGTTCCATTAATTTCCAAGTATACTGACTCAAATGTTGAAGTACATTCCTAAACCCACAATCTTTCTTTCATACAAAAGGTAGCTCCTTACAAAGAAGAAAGAAGAGTAAGAATGCAAAAGATTACGTACCATCCTCACCAACCACAAAGACAAGAGGTCAAAAATAAGAAATAAAAGACACACACACACACACACACACACAAAGAGGAAAAAAGGCCAAGTGCCATAACTTTTTCATCTACCAACTCATTAGGTAGAAGGCAAATGCCTGTTCAACTACAAATATAAAATAACATGCTATAATTTCACAAGGTACAAACTTGGTGGCTTTTTTATTTTATGAATGAATAAGAATTTCCTTAGTCAGCCCTATGTTGGCTTTTATCAGGAAGAGAAGGATACAATTGAGGAGTTAAGAGAGAAACACATTGTTCAATATGATCACTCAATACATAATGGGGATATGCCTGTCAGTAATGTCTATAAAGAAACAATTCTCACCATGAACAAAAATTTCAGGTTCATTATGCCTACTGAAAACGTTAACCGAAACTCGCCCACCACCACCACCACCGAAACCATCACCTCCACAAGCACTTATGTTACCATTTCCTGTCCTGCTCTTCACAAAGAGAAAGTACAAAGACATTAGAATATTAATAACAGCATATTCTTACTGAGAGACTTAAAATACCAAATGAGGATCACTGCTGTGGGACCCTGTCAAGTTCCAATTTTCTGCTCACTCACAGATAAAACTATTAAATTTCGGGTAAATACACTCTAGGCTTCTCAAATAATGTATTATAAGGTTTCTTTTCTTTAGTATGTACATAGAATGTCTTCCAATAAATAAGAATGATCAAAGTGACCTCAAATATAACCAGCCAAGAGCTCCAAATTAGCTAAAATAACCCAAGGCTTGACAATTGCTGACTCTCGAAGCCTCAGAGCTAAAATTTTCTTAATATGACAATCTTAACTTACAAGGCCTCAACCATATAACCAAGTAATAGTGCAAGACAAAAATAGTCCCAATTATAAGGTTCAACCCAACGCTGATTTCAGATGCAGGGCACTACTTGTAAGTTCTTATTGATCATGCAAAATGCAGTAACAGGTGAAAGGTATAATTTTTTGAAAGAAGTGGACTAAAATTCCCATGCAAGTGAGTGGGTGGATAGCTTAAAGGTGCAATTCTCTCCAAGAATGTAAGCAATTATAGAGTAAGATCTTTTATGGGAATAAAATCTTATTTGGATGCTTGATAAGTTAAGAGCAAGCAGAAAGGGCATAAGTTATGAGCACACACACCATTATCTCTACCCAAAAGAATTTATTAAAAAAGAAAACAGAATTATTTGCATGACAAGCAAAAAAGGTGAAAAATAAGTTAGAGATGAATATGTTAGGAAAACATAACATTTTTTGTCAATTAATAATGTCTTAAACATCAGCTATGTGCAGCCTTCTAGCAGCTTTCTTATTAAAACAATTAAGTCCAGGATCAACTTATGGTCACATCAATGCTGCCTCTACCCACTAGTCCGGATTTAGATATTGTAATTAAGAGCATTTAAAAATACTTATAATAGATTATTAGCTTCGGATAAACTAATAATCCACAATGTCCTGTATGGACGCTTCAGTTTCAGTAGCTATAAAAAGGGAAAAGGACGGCATCATCCAACTTCTCTAAATTCCAGGGGAAAAAAAGTAGCAGTTGATGTAACATTCCTTAACGTGGGTATATCCACTAAATCTTGCATTTAATGATATTTCCACAATATGTCAACTAAGCTAAGCCAAACACTTCCACTAATTAAACACTTACACTTTCTTTCTCGAATTTTTATACAGTAAACCTCAAATTCCCTTCATGACCAATATTAGCTGATTATAGATCCAAAAGAAAAAGATCATATAGAGAGAGCAAGGGGACAAAATACTTACATTTTGTAGGCGGTTATGTACACACTGCCACCAGAGCCACCACCTCCTTTGGTTCCTCCGTCCCCTCCATCAACCGAAATTCGCCCATCAACTTCCAAGTACTCCTTTATAACCAACCTCACCCTACCACCTCCTCCACCTCCGTAATTCACCTCCCTACTTGTACTACCTCCTTTGCTCCCATAGCTCCATGGAGTTTGCAGAGACGACCACGAGTAAGCATCCCCTCCCCACACATCCTCCGGAAGCTTTCTCTGATCCACCAAACAACAAGCTCCTCTCCCTCCGTGTCCTCCGCCGGCTCCTTCTATGCCATGCGGCGTACCACTTGTCTGCTCCGGCGGCTCCCCTCCCAATCCCGTCGTATTCACAGCAGAACCGTTCCGGAAGCTCGCATTAGAAGCCTCAAGCTCGAATGTTCCGGTCACAATGGATGACAATACCGACAAAGTGAAATTGCCACCAATGTTGACAGTTATTTCACAACCTGCTATAGCGCATTGGAGCCTCACACTGGGATGGATGTAAAAATTTCCTATCCCTTCTATGTACACGTCGTGAGTGAGGTTCACATCTGACACTATCTGACACGTGGTATCGAGCGAGCCGATGCCTCCGAGATCATCTTCACAGGAAACCGAGGGTAAGTGCGGCGGCGGAGGCGGCGGAGACGGAGGGGAGTAATCCTGATGAAAGAGGATGGAATCGGAATCCAGAAAATCGTCGGAGAAGGAGAGGACGAGGTTAGGGCTTGTGGTGAGAATAGTTACAAAGAGAAGGAAGAGAGTGAAGGAGCGAAATCGAGCCATTTACTGGTGGTACGGGGGATTAAGCTCCAAATTCGTCAGTGGAAGCACGAAGATTGTAACCGCCATGCGAGAGATTGGACAGGAATTGAGCGAATCTGCAACTCTTAAATGCCAAAATAGAAAAAGGAAAAATCTCAAAGAAGAAGAAGAAAAAAGAAGGTGCTCCCCAATATTTTTATGGAAACAGAATGACAAGTGATTGGACGAAAGGAAAGAAAAGGTAAAGGGGGGAGAGAGACATCTAATCCAATGAGGTCAAGAGATGCTAAGCGCGGCTGTTTGTCGAGAATTCATTGGACAGGGAAAATTCATACTTGTCCGACTTTCTCGTACTCATCCAATGAGATTCTTGAGACGTTATCATTGTCTATGGAGTGGAGTATAGATGATTGTTGAGTTGATGATGTGAGGAGCGTTTAATGCACATCCATCCTAAATTAAGTGGAGTGACAGGATCATGCGGACCTAAGCATCACACCAAATCCTGTTTCGAGGTTTCTCCAATTCGTAAGTAAAAAATTCACCACGCAATGGCAAATATGAATTTCGGAAACAGCCGGACGAGCTTACTGGGGAATTACAGCAAAGTATAATTACTCGTTGATTGACATGTGAACGGGAATAGAGCTAACAAGTGTTGAGACAATATCCATCAATTCTTCGGCAGTCGGTAGGGCTTTGCCAAATTAAATCGTTGAAATTATTGTCAAATCATTAAATTTTTATTCGTAACTAATAAAAATGTCTTTTCAAAAAAAAAGCTAATAAAAATGTAAATTAATTGTTTAATTTGACTTTATATTTATAAACTGCTAATTCAAATCAAATTGATATAAATATATATATATATATATATATACTGCAAAATAGATAATGTAATGTCTTTGGATTTATTAAATATAGCAACATTTTAAAAATTAAAAATTAATGTGTCTACGTTGATAATCTACATTTCTATTAGATAGAAAAAGAATAGTAAATTGTTCTACCTATTTTATAAAATCAAGAAAATGCAATAATATTGTCTAAAACATAATTAAAAATTTTAAATTTAGTAAAGAGATTTTATTTATAATTACTGCCTAATAAATATTTGAATTAACTTTGGGTATAAATATATCATAATTAAGTTATAGAAGAATATTTAAGACAAAAACGAATTTTGAAAATCCTTTAACTTTGGGTATAAATATATCATAATTAAGTTATAGAAGAATATTTAACACAAAAGCGAATTTTGAAAATCCTTTAAGAGAGTTATGTCAAAATATAATATGAACCTTTAATAAATTATGTGATTGAGATGTTAACTGATAGATAAATTTAATTGTTTGGGATTCTTCTACGTCTCGTGAATAGAAGATTATGAAAAAAGATCTTTTTTGTACAGGAGATCTTGAGTGAGTCACCCAAGAAAAGAAATGAGGAATTTTTTTTTGTTGATGATCCTCTAATCTTCTAGGCAAAGCTCTTTAATCGGATTAATTACGAACGTCTCGCTTCTAACGGCAGTGTGAGGGTTGGAGCTACTCAGGAACCTGGCAGTTAATAGGAACTTGATATTGAGCAAGGGTGCTAGTGATCAATCATCAACTGAACAATCAGTATGTAAAAACTCTTTGTGCGCAGAAGTATGTCAAGCTATGTAGGAACCTGAGGGATCTTGGAGTTCTAGATTTACCTCTTCTAGAACTCTTGGGGTGAGATCTTAAGAGCTTAGGATTAGTCCGACTAAGCTAAGATACCTAATATAAAAAAAAAGATTATGAAAAAGTTTTCTTCATTTTATAACAAAAAGATATACAAGGAATTTTCGGAAAGATGTTTGTAAAAGGTTTTTTTCGCTCGTTAAAGAAAACAATAGTAAATTTCTATTTAGAAGTGAATACAAGTGAAGAATTATTTAGTTTCATATATTTTTTGTTGTTGTATTTTTTAATTTTTTAAAATAAAAATATAAATATATTTTGTTGATAATGTACATTAGGTAAAAAGATAATTATTTTATAAATAAATAAATTAGAATTAACTTTTAATTTAATATCATATAATATTAAATATTAAATCATCACTAAAATTATTTTCTTTTATTAAAATAAATAACTTATTAATTAAAAAATCATGTGTAAATTAATATTTATTTTTAATATATATATTTTTAGTTTTAAAACAAATTTTATTTTTACTTTATACATTTTGAAGATAGTTTAAATTTAAGTTATATTTATTAATAATTTTATATTATAATTTTATATTTTATACTTTAATATTATAATTAATTATAAAATTGAATTAAATTAAATATTAAAATTTTCATTAATTATTAATAATAATTAATATAAATATTGAATTAAATTATTCATAATTTTTATTAATAATTAATATTAAATAATATATATTTAGTTGATAATCAATCTTATTATAAAAAAAATCTTTTATAGTTTTCATAAGTTATAAAAACTGAAAGAAATCAAAACAAAAACCAGAAATCAAAAATTCAAATAAACAGGTTTTTTACTAAACTTACAAAAATTAAAAATTAAAATAGGCCATGATTTTACCTCTCTTTTCCTTTTCTCTTTAATTATAATTATGTTCATTTCATATTTACTTTATATAAATTTGTCATAATATTTATTAAAATAGGTAATTAATTTATTAATTTTTAAATTGGCCAAAACATATGTACATAATTCACCTCTTCTCTTGTATGTCATATCAAAGAGGACTAACAATTAGTATCACAGTGAATCTCATTCATTGCCTATATTTTTTTTAAAAGATAATTAAGTAAAGATCATTATGGTATAATTTTTTCAGTTTTTTTGCCAAAAGGGCCAATTTATTTATATTACTCCATTTTCAATAGAAATGATTACTTATTTTGAAAAATTAGAATGAAAGTTTTGCTCATGTCCGAAGATCTTAATATACCAGTAGGGAAGAGTGTATAGAATAAGAAGACGATAAATTCGTTTTGTTGAATAATAAAGTAATGCCCATTTTGTTTTCTACATTATATAGAATTGTGTTATCTAAAATTTGAATATGTAAAAATGGTCATGATATTTGGTTTATACTTGAACTTACTTATAGTAATGATTGCCACAATAATATTGCTGTTAATGATATTAGTATCACTTGTTATAAGCTTAGTGAGAATATAGATGACAATAAAAAATAGTGTTAAAAAAAGAAGGACCAAGGGAAGAACGTAACATTAAATAATACATGGGATGATATAAGTGATTCTAAATGTAGAGAATAATATAATCAAGTGGCTGACATTTGCTTTAAGAATAATGAAGATTTGGTATCTTCTAACTCTAACTCTTTTAATGATGACTGCAACATTAAGCTTTCATATGATTAGTTATTTGAATATTTAGGATTAAGAGCATGAAAAGGAAGACAATTTCTTCCAAATATAAAACAATTAAAAAACTATTAAATACATATATGATTGAGAATGAGAAATTGAAATGTGATACAGATGACATGAAATAATCTAATAATGTGGTTGCTAATAATAATGAGCATAATTTATTGTATAAAAACGAGGCATTGAAAAAAGAGATCAGTTGTCTCAACGAGACCTTGTCTAAATTCGCTACGGGTAATGAAAAATTAGAATGCATGATTAGAGCCCAAAAGGTTCACATTATAGGCTCACAAAAAAAATCTCATAATCTCCCACATATCCAAAATATAGTATTATATCACTCATATTATCCGTAAAGACTTAAAAATGCAAAAAAGTCATATCCGTATATGTCTTTGTCATATGGCACTGACAATTTCAATTTCTATCATTTGAGACTATTTTTTATGGTGATTATGGATATATCAATAGTAATTGTTTGAGATAATGCATGTTAAGTAAACCCATAAGGAGATGGGTTGGAAAATAATCAAAAGTTAAAACCCAAAAAGACGCAAGTTTATAAGTAACTAGAATACATCGGTATATTGGCCTTATAGATCAATATCAAGTAGTATCAAATGGATATATACAATTTGTATCACTTCCATTAATATCAAACGAGGAACAACAATGTTATACCTAATAATTGATTTCTAAAAGATTGACAATATATTTCAAAGGATCAAATAATGAGACCTTAGAAGGAAATTCTTATGAGATGACCAATTATTAAACCAAGTAAAGAAGAAAAAGAGGTAAATATTAACTGTACATTGAAGGAGGTAACAAATTTTTATATGTTGATTACTTTGTAGATATTGACTTGGCATATATATTTATAGGGAGAAAGCATTATTGCATGTACCTAAGGGAGAAAGGTAATTTGATCTTTGGAATTGGTATGTGAGTTTGGTCTTTGATTTTAAGAATGCCTTAATGAGAACTATTTCACAAATTTTGAAATTTTAAAATAGGGGGAGAGAGGTTTCAATTTTCTCATTTCTTTATATCATACCCTTTTTTAATGTTGAGAAAAAGGGGAGAGGGGCTTCAATTTTCTCATTTCTTCATATTATGCCTTTTAATGTTGACAAATGAGGGTGAGAATGGTAATATTACAACTTGATCTTTATAACGATGACTTATGAATCAAGGGGGAATATGAATTACATATTTCTTTGGCATAGGATATATCGATTAAATGTCATATTTTTCCCTTATCATCAAATATTTTATCATCATAAAAAAGGAAGAGATAGTTGGACCAAGTGAGGTTCTAATATATGATTTTGATGATAACATAATATATTACTACTAATATTTTTTTAATCTTTAGTGATATTGGTATTAGTAAGTTACTTTGTCAAAGATTTTAGCCAAAGGTCAAAAATCAAGTTCAAAAAAAGAGCAAAGGAAAATATAAAGAAAATGAGCGAAGTGTACACATATGCAAGTTCAAAAAAGCTTTAAGGAAATTCAAGTAATGAATTTAGAATAAGGAGGAATCAAACGCCTTAAAATGTAGCAAATTATTACAATATTTCTCGTAACCCTATCTTAATCATTTCAAGAAAATGGAAATTTAATCATTTTATGATCATTTACATATAAAGCATAATGTATAAATCCTTTCAAAATCAACAGGAAATTTGTTTTAAACCTTATAGAAAACTTACTGAGCTTAAAAAAAATAGGGAACTTTTAAAATAGTTTTGAGTCAAGTTTTTGTCATAGTAGGATTTGAAGTTTTCCGGTCCGTTTCTACTATAATTCAACTAGCCTATAGGTTTTCATAGGTTAGTCACATAAAGTGTTAAAAATTCATATTGTAGGTGATTTATAATTGTCTTGACCATGACTAAAAAGTTTTAGACCAATTAAACAGTAATCATTTTCAAAAGTTGTTAAGAAGTAACTTCTTATTTAGTTAAGGGTTAGCTAGTAGATACTTGATGCGCATGTAATGTATATATATTTATTTAGTATTTTGCTACATTTTCAATTCAAATTAGCTTGATTTGATCGATTTTATGTTATGTTTCAAGTAATTATAGAGAATTTGTTTTGGAATACTATTAGTTAAGGATTTCACAATGCAAAACAAGAAGAAAAATCATTCTTGGTTGAATATGGATTGGCATACAAATGTGTCTTAGGGTATGTTCCTTACTAAATAGAACAAATGAAAAGAAGATTAAACAGGTTCATATGCCAAGGCCTATTCTATACTAGAACATTGTTGTAAAGACATATTTTCGTACACGGTCATGTTAAAGCCGATGTTATATAATGAAGAGATGCAATGTGATTCACAACCTATAACACTAGTATGTTAATTCTCGTGTTTCTCTCTAAAAAGTTATAGTACAAGGCACAACCATATCCTAAAATATGTCCATAAAGAGATGTAAAAACTCCAAAAAGTTATAGTACAAGGCACAATTCTCATGTTTCAATTTAGTTTTATTTTTTGGTTAATTTTAGCCTTTTAATAAAGATAGAAGCCCTAAAACACATTTTTGAGCTATAATCAATAAAGGGGAAGATCAAGAATCATTTTAAGGAAGTGGATCACATTAATAGACTAAGATCTTTATTATGATAAGATCCTTTATAGACTCTTTAATTCTTTTGTTTTTAAATTATCCGAAGGATAATATATATTGAGTTCTCTTTGCATCTAAATTAGAAGGAACGTAGTTAATTCATCTATAAATTGATTTTGAGTTTTTAATAAAAGGCTCTATGTTTATGAAATATATGTGTTGTTTTTAAAGCTAGTTAGATAAAAACGAAGATTAAATATGATCTAGTTTGTATGTAGACATTTGTCAAAAGAGTCTATATATAGATTGACCTAAGCACTTATATTAAATATTGAAAGAGTTACTAGATATATATTTATATGAATAAATATATATATATCCTTCCAATATTAAGGCAACCCCTTTTAAAGTATTAGTACATTCTTATAGATGTTAATTAGATATATATATTAGTTAAACAACTAAAAGATACGTAGTTGTACATCAAAAGGTGACAATTCATCATGTAAGGAGACTTTACTAGTAAAAATTATACAATATGTAAATAATTAAAGTAAGAGTACATGATAACACTAAAGGGAATTCTAGTACAGGTGTTATATCATATTTTCTTTCTTTCTATTATTTATTACTTATTTGTGTCTAGTGATGTCTTGATCTATTCGGTTTAACTTTGGTTTAGCTAAACCATATCACTCTCTTAACTATGGACTAGATAATAGTAGAAAATTCTAACATAGTACTTACTTTAGAATCATAGGATTAAACTCTACTTATCACTACAATGTTTTGTAAAGTAAAATAATATCATTAACTAAACCCTTCAAAGGAATCATTACAATAGAGGAAGAACAATCTTTTTATCTAGTACTCAACTTACCTATAACTCTGTAGTTCCTTTACTTACGTCCCTTCTTTTTTACTTATCACTACAATGTTTACCTACAACTCTATAGTTTACCTACAACTCTATAGTTCCTCTACTTACATCCCTTCTCTTCTACTTATCACTATAATATTGTAAAACAATAGGTTTACTTACAGATAGGCTTATATTATGTTATTAGAGAAAATATCAATGAAGTTTTTAAAATCATTATCAAGGATATATGTAATATTAGAGAGATTTAATAACTATTAGTCTAGTCATTTTCTTTTATTTCTTTGTATATTCTTTTATTTGTGTTTGCATATTCTTATATTGATTTCTAGCTATTTGTTTATGTACTTGATGTTGATTTGGTTTCATGTTTAGCCAACCCATTAATATAGAGGGAGAGCATGAAATCATATTGGATTATGTGAAGCCATCACTCATGGGTACACAATTCAATATAACTAGACCAATAGTAGCAAAAATTAGATCTAAGATCAAGATGAGCATTACCCAGATGGTGTAATAATTTATACAGTTTGATATTGTATAAGATGAGCATCCATTATGTATATCACCAATTTATTGGATATATGTGATATTTTCAAGATTAAAAGTAACTAATGATGCCATAAGGTGGAATTATCCTTATTCTTATAAAAGGTTTGTGAAAAATAATGGTTGAAGACATCAATTGTAGCTTCAATCATTTCATAGGACAACTTAACAAAGAAGTTCTTAGTAAAATAGTTTCTAAAAGCACAAACTATAAAACTTTCAAATGATATCTACTCCTTTTTCCATTATTACAATGTGACACTCCATGAGACATATAAGAGATATAATAATTTGTTAAGGAGGAGTCCATAATATAGTTAACCTACTAGTTACATACCGAATGAACCAAATAATATCTAACTCTGCACAACTAAATTTGTAGTAGTGATGAGAAAGAATTGTATCCATAGAGAGTGTGTGATTAGCTTTTATAATGAATAAATTAGTGTATAGGATTGAGGGGTTTTGGTTAAATTCAAATGATGGAATAAAATAAAATAAACTATGGAAGAGAAATTAAATCCAATAATACAAAATTGCAAGGTTATTCAATAGGTTTTGAATCTAGTTCATAGTATAATCTTAAACTTCACACAAATTTGTATAAGCAATCTTTATGTTGTTCCCGTACCTCCATTTAAACCTACTAACTTTAGATTAACAAAAAGCTCTAATTTTTTCTTAGATTCTATCTAACTAAAATAAACTCTTTAATTAGGTCTAGCTATTACAAAACCCATATAAGCTCTCCAGATTTAGTGTGACAGTTGTATTATGGAATAGGAAAATAGTTTAATCTAAGCAACAGTAGCATAAGCTCGGGTCATTTAAGATATGCTATGTTATCTTTAATAATGCTCGACTATTAGTTCACTATATATGAATCAAACTTATAATAATTACGAATTGCAATCTAGATTATGCAAATGAATCCGAACATGAATAATCTGGTAGGCCTATATAAATCGTTCATACATAAATCTTAAACTTTACGCATTGAATAACATAATCAATAAAGTTAATAAGAGCCTCATTAAGATTGATCAATGCCCAAACATGTTCATCAGAAAGAACAAGATTAGCTACTCATAACTCTTAGAAAGGAAGGGAATCTGCCTCCTTTTGTGTCTCCAGTCTATATATTGCCTTTTTAGCCTCTTAATTGCCCTTTTATAGTGTAAAATTAGGGTTGCATAGTCATACACGGTTAGTTATAAGGGCACGTAATTGACTATGTATGTTAATTTCGTAGAAATCGTAGAGTTACACATTCTTAGTAAGCTATATGGACAAGATACACGACTATGTAAGTCACCTACACATCCATATAAGTCTCCAAACAGGGGTATAGGTCACAGGGGTGCTTAAAACATTGTCTTCAAGTTACACATGGTTGTGTAAGTCACAATTACTTTAGTTATTCCCTTTTTATCTATCTTCACCTTAACTCATGTCCTTCTTATTCTACAAAGGCAAATAAGATTGAACGTCAATAGAATGACACCAAGGATGTGAATTTATCTTATTTTGGTTCTTATCCCTTTAACTTATACCTAAACCAAAATAAGTATCTTAGACAGATCATAAACATTAATCACTAAGCGTTAGAGAATAAATATATAGTTGATTAACTTATATTTGTGAGTTAGTCAATTATGTAATAACTGTAAGTGTACGACGTAGTTGTAGCTAGCACCAATAAGCAGGGGTTGATCCCACAAAGACAGTGATTACTAGTAATGACCTTTTTCTTATTATCTAGCTTAAGGATTGATTTTAGATTTTTAACAAAAAGAATATAAAAATAAAGCAAGTAAAATAAATAGGCAACAATATTCAATAAAGAATTAAGGAAGCACTAAGAGAATTATCGATATTAGAAAATTAGTATCTAGGTTTCGAATGCCCTAAACCTTTGACAGTTTGATCTTTTATTATGTAATTATTTTGTTGATATATTGGACTGTGGAGACTCCTATGATATGCTAATAACTTACTTTGAGTCTACTAACAACTAATCGTAAGGTTTCCAACCAAATTACTTAGGTTAAAATTTATAGGATTAAGTTATCGATTTATAAGTCCCTCTATTAGGTTTAACCATAATCCAAAAGATTTATGTCATCTTATCTACAGGGTTGCAATCAACTCCTTCCAATTACGATAAATCTATTCAAACCTAGGATTTCTCAATCTCTATGTATGAAATTAGATTATGATCTAATATTTTTGGGTTTATTAGAATATAAATAAAACACGTAATTAGATCGTAATAAATCAATCAACCAATTTCATTAATAAAAGAGTCAACGTATGTTAACATAACAAAATAGGGTTCATCTGACTTAAACACTAATAAAATATTTAGTTACACATTGGTGAATATGAAATCAAAAACCATTCCTTGCAAAACTTGAGTAATCTACGGGTAAACTTTGACAAGTTGTGATTAAAAATAAGATCAAGTTATATAGGTACACTCAAACACCTTTCATGATTAAGACATTCTTTAACTTTACATTTCTTTTCAATTCTATGCCACTAAAGGTTCACATGCATAATATGAATCAAAGGATTTTTCAATGTTATAATGGGTCCAAAGGTTAAGGTGAGAAATATTTGGGTCATCTAGTTCAAAAGCCATCAAAACTAGTGAAATAGAAAGAACATTCAATTAAGTATCGATTGTAAAAACTAACATCCAATCAAATCTGGGTATCATCAGCTATGATAGATGCAAAAACTTTGTTCCATAACTTAGAATCAAGCCATCGCACCATAAAGCACATAGAGCATAAGGAACTAGAAGAAATCACTTGTAAGAATAATGATGAAAAATCCACTATAACCATAATGTTAGCCACGTTACAAACCTTTAACCTAATAAAATATCTTACTCAAACCTTAAAGCTAGTGGAGCTTTTGTGATTTTTGATGTTTGTGGATACAAAAGAAAATAAGAGTGGGGTTATGCATCTATGCAGGTTGGTTATAGTTGAGGGAATGAGATTTTTATTTCCTATCAATGAATTCCATTACTGATATATTTTCTTTGAATTTTTGTCTTTGTTTTAAAAAAAGAAAAAAGAGAGAAAAGAAAAGAAAAAGATGATAAAAGAAAAGAAGTTATAAAAGATGAAACCATTTGTTTTGCAAGTAATTCATGTTAATCCTTGCTCTTAAATTTGTATGGAATGGGTGAATTAATTATGATGCAAATAAGGGAGAAGTTGTTACGAAGGGTCACTCCTTATGGTTATAGTGTATTGTTCATCATTGTTTTTATAGGTGATTCCTTCTAATTTCTTATGCTTCATGCGGTTTGTGGTATGAAGGCTTTATTCTAAGATGTGAAACATAGATTTTGCATTCTTCATAGCTAATGGTACTCAATTTTGAATGGATGTTAATGTTTGCACTTGATACTCCATTAAGTGTCTTTCTTGTTGCATTAGTTTTGATGACTTTTAAACTACACGAGCCAAATATTTCTCACCTTAACTATTACAACCTTGAAAATTCCTTTGATTAGTGATTATGCATGTGAATCTTTAGTAGTCAAGAATTGAAATGATATGAAAAGTTATTGAAGCCTTGATTTTGCAATGTGTTTAAGCGTACTTATAGATTGATCTTACTTTTATAACTTGTCAAAGTCTACTCCAAGATTGATCATAAGTAAAAACATTGAATGTTTGATTCTTGCCATGGTTTTGAAAGTTGTTCTTCCTTTCTTATGACTATCTATTATGAGGAAATATGATTGAGGAGGAGGTGTTTTGATTTTGATCTTTAGTTTTGCCTAATGATGGTCAAAAGCTAAATGTGGGGGAACTTGATAAGTGCTTGAATGATCATATATTTACTCCCTAATGCTTAGTGATTAATGTTATGTTGTGCTTAAGATACTTATTTTAGCTTATATTTTGCTTTAAGTACAAGTTGGAGGAACAAGAACCAAAATGAGCTAAATCCACATCCTTGATACCATTTTATTGATGTTCATTCACATTTGCCTTTATAGAGTAAGAAGGAGATGAATTAGGGTAAAGACTTGACAAAGAATGGAAGAAATAGAGTTATTTTAACTTACACAGTGGTGTATAGGAACATGTAACTCACTAAAAATGTGTATAAACTTAAAGATGTTTCAAGCAACCCTGAGACCTACTCACTCATGTGAAGATTGACATGACTATGTAGGTGATTTACTCGACCATGTAAGGTCATCATGTATCTCTCTAGGGCTGTGTAACTTTGCAATTTCTACCAAATTCTTATATACAGTAACTTGTATGCCCTCGTAGCAGATCATGTATAACCACGCATTTTGCAGTGTAAAAGGGCATTTAAGAGGTTAAAAAGGGTATGAAGAGATTAAAGGCTAAAAGAAAGGCATATTTCCTTCCTTTTTAAGAGCTATAAGGAGCTAAACTTCATGTTTTTAGTTGAAAGGGGATATCAAGGCCAACGAACATATTTAGGCATTGATTAATCAAATGGTGTTATTCTTAACTCTACTTTAAAATTGACTTTATTTTTATGTGTTTAATGTTTTTGATTTACGTATGAATGATTTACATAAGCCTACTAGATTATTCAAATATGGACTCATTGCTAGAATCTGGATTATTTAATCATTGTAACTCTGATTCATGTATAGTAAACTAATGGTCGCACATCATTAGTGATAACATAACATAAGTTAAATGACCCAAGCTTATGTGATTGTTGCTTAGATTAATTCTTATTTTCCTATTCTATAATATGGTTATCATACTAAATCTAGAGAACTTATTCTAGGTTGTTTGATAGCTAAACCTAATTAAAGAACTTGTTTTAATTACATACAAATTAAGGAAAAACTGGGATTAATAGAGTTTGTTATTAATCTATGGTTAATAGTTTCAAAGATAGGTATAAGAATAATATGACAACTGATTGTGTGCATTCGTATGAAGGTTAACATTGAACCACAAACTAGATTCAAAACCCATTGATTAATTTTAGCAATTTTGTACTATTTGATTTAATTTGTATTAGTTTAGTTTTATTTTATTTTGTTGTTTGAATTCATCCAACCCATAATCCTAAGCACTAGTTTGTTCATTACAAAAGTTAAACACATACTCTTTATAGATACAATCCTTCCTCCCACTGCTACAAATTTAGTTATGCAGAATTAGTTTTTTTTGGTGCATTCGACCCGCATCTAGTTCACTATCCCCACACTTAAAACTTACATTGTCGCTAATGTAATAGTAAATGTGAGAAATGGACCATTCAATAAACAACAATTGTGAAAATGTGAAGGATAAGGAGCAAAGTCCCCTTGGGTGTCATGTAGGTCTTTGATTGATAATTTATATGATATCAATATTGAATTAACAACATGTGCACAGCACAGCTATAGCTCAAGACAATAATTATTAGTAGTTACATTTCTCCTATTATCTAGCCTATGAATTGAATGATGGTTTTTAATTAAAATAAATAAAATAAAATAGGAAATAATAATAAACAAAGAAATAAAGGAAATTGCTTTTAAAACTCAATATCAAAGATTAGTGTCAAATTGATGAATCCCCCTAACGTTTAAATAATTAACCTTTTATCATGCAATTATTTTATCGATTATTGGGTCGTAAAAATTCCTATCTTATGTTAACAACTCTCTTAAGACTACTAACAACTAATTATTAGGTTTGACACAAATCTAGAGGATTTGTGTCGACCTAACTCTAGGTTTGCAATTAACTCCTTTCAATTATGGTAGATCTATTTATACAAAGGATTTCTCAATCTCAATGATATAAAATCAAATCATGCACTAATATTATGGATCTATTATAATATGCATAAAACACATAGTTGAATCACAATAGATCAATCAAAATAATTGCATTAAATACAAGAATCAAGACATATTGTTATCCTAACTAGGGTTCATCACACCTAGACACTAAATACATTTATTTACATACAATAGAAAATGAAATCAAAGATAAATAATAAGAGAAACGAATAGAAAACAAAGGAATCATAATTCTAAATATGCCTTTCTCTTATATTGAATGTTTTTGCAAGTTTGAGGTCTGATGATGTAATCTATTAGATCTATTGATGAATTCTTCACGTGTTCCATGTCTATGAATCAATATCATCCCTTTTGTAAGCTTTCTATGTTTAGAATCTACTCCAAAAGCTGGCTCTCCTCTGATTGCCTCCGCTAATATCCTTTTATAGTAAAATTTAAAGTTTTTGATACATATACAGTCTGATACATAGGTGTGTGAGAGATTGTGTATATTCAAAAACACTAGAATTCACGATTTATATGGGCTTTGAGACTTACACAAATAGACACATCTGTGTATCTCTAACTTACTTCAAAACTTTGTTTTATGCCACATTTTCATTCGAATTCTTCTATTTTTGGTACATGAAGATAATTATAACCTATAAACGCACTTGGACTGAATTAAGTTGTTGAACCTATTTCCAGAACCTAACCCTTGCTCTTGCTCTGATACCACCTATGTTGGATCCCGCTTGATTCCGGAATCCAACTCTTGCTCTGATACCTTGAAGGGTTATTTCATTAAACCCTCATTAGCCATCATTTTTTTTCTTTTCATAACGTCCCAAAAATTACTCACAATTTGCTCAATGGTGTGCCCACACAAAACAGTCACCATGCTTGAACTCAATTCTCCTGCTTGTGAACTGAATATGAAAATCTTAAAATCTGAATTTCAACTTAAATTCTTCATAGAAATTGTAGCTCCAAGTCTCTAATTTGTTTTGAAGCAAGAATCACCTCAATTGGAGCTCTACAGCTCAAGATATCATCACCAAAATGTGTTCATACCCTAATCATGCTCTCCCAACAGATTCTTCATTTTCTTTTCATCAAACTTTTTACATTCAACTCCAAAAGTTACCAATTTCATTGAGAGATAGATACATGTATTATAAATCCATTGCTTCAAGAATCATTTTATTTCGAGGTCGGATGAGGGAGTTATGACCAAAAAAAATCTAACACGTTCATAACCTCAATCATGCAGTAACATGTCTTGGCGCGACTGTCATAACTTTCACTACAAATGTCGGATTGATTTCGTTTTTATACCATTTGAAAGTAGACTTCTATATCTACAACTTTTATGAAGACCACAAAGTCTTATTCTACTTCTAACAGTATCAAAAATTGCCATCTGTCCGGTGAATGTGGATGTCTGTTTAACGGACATGTATCGGGTGAAGGAGCCCAAAATGACCCAAGAAGGTCCGTTAAACGGACATGGAAACGGACATCCATGTCCATGTCCGTTTAACGGACATAGACTGAGCAAGGGGTGTTTTTACACCTGAGAAGGTCCGTTTAACGGACCTTATGTCCGTTAAACGGACATGGGGGTTCCCAAAGTCCCCTAATGCCCCTCCAAAGCTTCCAACAACCATCTAACATCATATTCACTCAATATCTTCCCAAATCCAACTCTTTTAGTGCCAAAACACTTCATAACAACTCAAACACCAAATTTAACTTACAACATTCTCAAGCCTCAACTCAATTGGTTCATCAAAACCACAAATTCCAATCATTCATCAAAGCTATCAGATACATAACTCCTATGCAACATCATAACTTGTAACAATCATATCTCTCAACTCCGACACCCAAAATTTACAAACTTTAGAGCTTCGGAAAGCTAAAAAGACAAGCTACAACTTCTAAGAAGACAATTTTGGCTAATTCTACCTAAATCATTCCAGATTTTTCCTTGAATTCAAACATAAATCTTATCCTTGTTAAAACTTGCAAAACCTTCCCAACTTTACTTACTCTATTTCAACATCATTCTTATCCACTCAACTACCAATTGGAATTCATCAATTCATCAACTTCAATTTATTCAAAAACATCTCATGATTATCATCATAACATTTCTATCTTTCTTTTCCATATTGCCTCACTTATATATATAACAATAGGTCATTCATTAACTCAAGTGGATAGCCTCATTCAATTATATCTAATTTCAACCCACATCATCATACACAATTCATATTCCAATTTGACAATCATCCATACATAAATTCATATGTCATTTGCATCATTAAACAAGAGTTTACAAACTTTAATGGCATCTCATGCCACAATACAATCTCAATATCAATATCCAAAAATACAAAAGATGCCAAATCCAATAATTTCTTGAAATACATCTAAACCCTTATTTTACATAAACTATTCCAAAACATAACAAAACATGCAAATTCGGATTTATGCCTTGATTCACTTTCACTTGATCTCTTGTTCTTCACCTGAAGATGGGGAAAGAGAGTCCGGGTGAGCTCGAAAGCTCGTGGGTAACATGCTTATAACAAATAACAAGCAAAATTGTTCAAAAAGTTCATTGTTATAAAAATGCTTATTAAATCATAAATCTCACTTTTCTCAAAATTCTTGTCAAGTAATCAAAATCACAACAACACAATTTATACATTTTTCAACTTGTTCACAATTCATAACACATAAGCACATCAAAAATGGTCTAGGTAGTCCGTAACAGAATCTACTAACACAATTCCATAAAATGGTCTTGTGTAGTCGTGAGCAGAACGTACTAATGCAATCCCACATAATGGTTTTGCATAGCCGTGAACTTATGGGAGTCCAGGAGGGAGCTCCATGCCACTAGCGGGCAGGCGGGAGAAGCCTTTAGACAAGTGCACTTGACATACAGAACGGACCAAACCAAACCCACATAGCATGTAATTCATGACTTGAAAACAGATTTCCCAACTGGCAACATTTCGGAAACTCGTTTTTCATGAACATGCAAGTTTTCTAAAAACTCTTGCATTTAATAATTCACAATTCATCATCAAAATTCATACACCAAAACATGTAGAAATTTCACAAATCAAACAAAAGCAATAAAAGCAACATTTATTGAAGTAATTGAAATCATTTTACTTTCTTGATTTTGAAAACACATTAAAGGTTCATTACTTAAATTATAAACATGAAACCCACCTTATTTCCTTGCTTGAAACTTGACTCAAATTGCCTCCCCTTTTCTTTTCTTGATTCCTCTTGCCTCTCTTAATCTCCTTCATCCATGTCAAAATCCCAAATCAAAAGGCATCCAAATTGAACAACTCATAAGACATAATCACCAAAATTGGTCTTAGAAAACTTAAACCCATACATTTCTTAAGCTATCTAACCCACAACCCTTTCAAAAATCCAACAATTCAAAAATGCCCTTACCTTGATCCTTCACCAAATGAGGAGTTTCTTGGCTTATATGGAAGCTCTCATCTTCTTCCATCTCTTTCCTTCTTGAATCCACCCAAAATCCTTCTTGAAATCCAAGACATGAAGAAAACCCTAACTTTTCTTCTTCTTCTCTCCAAAAACCGAACTCTCACTCTTTCTCTCAAAATTTTCGTTCTTCTTGCCTTTCCCTCTGCTAATTTTGTTCTCCGCCTTCTTAAAAAGCCAAACCACCTTTTATTTACAAGTTTGCCATTAATGAATGAGCAATGACCACTTTGTCCCTCTTCCCAAGCCTTATAACCTTAATGCTTAAGGGTTCTTCCTAAAATGCCCTCATACATACATGCTCTAGCCACTTAATTCAATTCAATCCATGTCATATGATCTTACTCAAATGAACAAGCTTATTACTCACATTAACATTCTAATTAATTCCACAAAATACTCTATTAAGTCCTTAAAATTCATTTAAGTCATACTTAACTCCCAAAATCAAACCTTTTCTAATCATGTAATTGAAGGAATTTTCTTGCACTTCCTTATAGAGAAATGTTCCTCATTGTCTCAATTTTCTAACAACATCAAAATCATTCAATTTGGTAATCTAAAATTATACACCTAACATTTCAGACTGTTCTTATAATAAAATATTATTCTACGCTTGACTTCCATATGAAAATTGAAATTCTTAGAGACTGAATTAAAACTAAATTTCATCAGAACATTTGTAGCATTATATCCCTAGTTTACTCCAAATTAAAAATCATCTCATTTGGATGACTAGAGAAAAAGTTATGACTAAAACACTGAAGCATGCTCAATGAACATGTTTCAAATACATTTTTCAGCTTTTAATTTCCAACGTTTCACATATAATCCATCTTGTATCTAAACCATCTTTTGCATTTCATTTCAAATTCAAGAATTCTACTTTGCTTTAGACATGAATAATTGCCAATAATTTCTCATTTAACAGTCCTAGCTTCCAAGAAAAGTTCGGGGTCTAACATGTGATGTGTTTATGCAAAGGCTAATTCCAATTTCATTTTGGGAGTTGCTATCAAATAAGGTTTGGGAAGTTTTAATAAAATTAAGTTTGCTTTTTAAAAGCTTAACATCGTCTAAAATAAAGTTAGTTGAAATGGAAAAACTAAAAAGGGAAATTCCAATAATTTTGTGCAAATTAGAAGAAATTTTCCCTCCAGGCTTCTTTGACTGTATGAAGCATCTATCTGTGCATTTAACACACGAGGCTCAACTTGCTGGTCTAGTTTAATATTAATGGATGTATCAGTTTAAGAGGTAATTCTAGTAAATATTTAAATTTAAGTAATAACATGTTTTAATAACAAAATTGTAATAACCCTATTTGCTAATGTAGTTATTTGCATCACTTGAAGAAAAATGGCAAAAATAAGGATAGAGTTGAAGGTTAGATATGTAATGCTTATTTAGTGGAGGAAGCAAGTACATTTTGTTCACATTATTTTCAGCTAATGTGCACATAAGAGAAAGAAAAGTTCCTCGTAATGACGATGGGGGAGCAACAGGTGATGTTGATGGTAACCTATCCATTTTCACATATCCTAGACGAACATATGGACGTTCAATAAGAAGAATGTTAACAGAGGAAGAAATAGATGTTGTGTAACATCCCAGATCACCCACTTACAGATATTGTCCACTTTGGGTCTTGGCCCAGCTAAGCCCTCACGGTTTTGCTTTTTTCAAGGCCTTCCCAGGAGGTCACCCATCCTAGAACTACTCTCGCCCAAGCACATTTAACCTCAGAGTTCCGATGGAATCTGGTGCATTAGGCTATGAAAAACGCGTCTGTAAGGGAGAGGTATTCGTACCCTTATAAGGTGTATTTCGTTTCCCTCTCCAACCGAAGTGGGATCTCACACTCTCTACCCCCCTTAGGGCCCAGCTCTCTTTGGGGTCCAGCCTAGCTGGCACAATGATTTAGGTACCAGCTCTGATACCACTTGTAACAGCCCATCTCATGTTTTTTTAGAGACACCTTTAGTAGAACTGAGAGAAGACTTGAGTTTTAAGGTGAAACCAGCTCATATTTTGGATCGACAGATAATGAGATTACACAGTAAGGAGGTACCCACGGTCAAAGTTCTTTGGAAGAGCGACGAGGTCGAAGAGATGACATGGGAGCCTGAGCATACTATAAGACATCAGTAACCCCATTTATTTGTGTCTTCACTTTGAGGTTTCGAGGACGAAACTCTTTTGAGGAGGGGAGGACTTGTAACACCGAACTCTTTGAGCCCTTTTGTATTGTTTGGTACTTAGAGATGCTATTGTATATTGATATATACATGGTTGTGTATGAGTTCAAATATGTATTTAAGTCATTTGTGTGTATATGTAAATGTAAATGATTTATAATGTTATATGCCCTTACATGAACTTAGAGTTCATCGGTATGCAAAATCTTGAAGATTTCCAACATATAAGCTTTTAAGTATGTAAAACTGAGTCCATTGGATGAATATGACTATAGTGGTTGAATTAAATGTGTTTTAATGCTTTAGAAGTGATTAGACATGATTTATAGACTTATTGGACACTTAGAAAGCTTAATTGGAAAAGTTGAAGTATATGAGGGCTTATTTGCAAATTGTTAAAAGTTAAATGACTTAATTGTAATTTTTCAATTCTTGGAGGACCAATTAGCAATTTTGTAAAGTCAAGGGGCTTAATTATAATTTTAAAAAATTCAAGGACCAAAATAAAATTAAAAGTTTTGGTGATTCCCAAATTTTGGGCTTAATTGCAAATTTAGGAAAGTTTGGAG
>JANZLC010000001.1:20415045-20428477 GCA_026413385.1 Erythroxylum gracilipes
TTGCTCTTAGCTTATTTCAAATCTGTATTGAGCATTGATCTTTCATCTTTATCTCATCTTTATTGTAAGCTTAGTGATTAGAGGAGAATCACTAGCGAGATAGGATTTGTGCCAGAAATCAAATCAGAGTGTGAGGTTAGCTTGAGCCAGAAATCATGTGGTTGTGAGGTTAGCTTGAGCCAGAAATCAAGTGGTTGTGAGGTTAGCATGAGTCGGAAATCAAGTGGTGTATTGAAGAGTTCACGCTGAACTAAAAAGTATGCAGTAAAGTGGTTTGCTAAATCCTAAGTGAGAGCTTAGGTAGAGGATGTAGGTCTTAGCACCGAACCTTTATAAAAACAGTGTTTGCCTTTCTTCCCTATACTCTTTACATTTAAATTTGATTAAATTGTTTTATGTGTATTAATTCCGTGATTTTATTGTAGTACTCTACGAAAATTTTAGACGATCTATTCAACCCCCCTTCTAGAACGTTTACACACTAGTAGTCAATCTGAACATGGATGGTCATGAAGTCAAACTGGTGATGATCGATACAGGCAGCTCGGTCGACCTATTGTATTACGAGGCCTTCAAGTAGATAGAGATACCAGAAAATCGACTACTGCCAGTGGAGGGACCCATCAAAGGGGTAACTGGAGCATCCGCTTACCCGTTCACCCGAGTCTTTTTGAAAGTAAGATTCGGACAAAAGCCATGTCAGATAGTGAGGGATGTTGAGTTCCTGGTTGTGAAGTTTGTAGTGGCGTACAATGCAATAATCGGACAAGCCACTCAAAACGCCCTCAGAGCAGTTGTCTTCACTCTCTACCAAGCAATGAAGTTCTCAACGTCCTATGGAATCGGTGTTGTCAGGGGCCAGCAGAGAATCACTAGTGAGTGTTACCTAGCAGAAACAAGGATGCTAGACGGAGCGGTAGTCTTGACAAGCTCTCTCGACGTGAGAGCTGATAAAGAAACAGAAAGAATGAACCCCGTAGAAGAAACGCAGCGGGTCATACTAGATGAAGCATACCGGTCCAAGTTCACAAATCTAGGTTTCGAGCTTTAAAAAGGCCTAGTCAAAGAAATCACAGATTGCTTAGTAGAGACTAGATCGGTCTTTTCCTGGGTACCGAGCGACATGCCTAGAATTTCTCGATCAGTAACATCGTACGCCCTCGGTATCCGAACATATTGCAAGCCAGTCAGACAGAAGAAGAGATGGCATAGTAAAGAAAGGTAAGAGGTGATCGGGAAGGAGATAGAGAGACTGCTTGATGCTGGGTTCATTCGGGAAGTCAAGTGCCCTGAATGGTTGGAAAATGTTGTACTCGTGAAGAAGAAAAATGGAAAGTGGAGAAAGTGCATTGACTTCACCGACCTGAACAAAGCATGCCCGAAGGATAGTTTGCCCCTGCCCGAAATCGATCAGCTAGTAGACTCCACATCAAGGCATGAACTACTCAGCTTCCTGGATGCTTTTTCGGGTTACCACCAAATCCAAATGAGTCATGAAGATGAAGAGAAGACGGCTTTTATAACCGACCAGGGCACGTACTGCTACCGAGTGATGCCGTTCGGTTTGAAGAATGCAGGAGCCACTTACCAACGGCTCGTCATTGAAGTCTTTAAGAAGCAGATCGGTCGATCGGTCGAAGCCTATGTGGATGATATGGTTGTCAAAAGTAAGACAGCTGCCGAACACATGGAAAATCTCAAACACGTTTTCCAGACCCTCAATAAATTTTAGATGAAACTGAACCCTAAAAAATGCGTCTTTGGAGTAGGGTCCAGGAAATTCCTAGGGTTTATGATCACTCAGAGGGGGATTGAAGTGAACTTAGAGAAGATTGAAGCCATCATTCAGATGCCCTCGTCGCGATGCTTGAAAGATGTCCAGATACTGATCGGGCGGATAGTTTCTTTGAGTAGATTCATCTCTAGGATAGGGGACAAGTGCCTTCCATTCTTCAAAATTTTAAGGAAGGCAGATGTGACCCAGTTCCACTGGTCGGATGAATGCGAGAGAGCTTTTCAACACTTGAAACAATATCTGACCAGTCTGCTCGTCCTGCAGAGCCGTGTTAAAGGAGAGAATTTGATTATTTATTTGGCGGTCACAGAGGGCGCGATCAGTGCAGTTCTCGTCCGATCGGACGGTAAGGAGCAATTCTCGATCTATTATGTTAGCAAGGTACTGAACGGACCAGAAGCGCGGTATGCACCCATCGAGAAGCTGGCCCTATCATTGATAACCACCGCGCGAAAACTTTGGCCCTACTTCCAGAGTCACACCATCGAGGTATGGACCGACCAGCCCCTCAGGCAGTGCCTTCAAAAGCTGGAAACCTCTGGGCGGCTGGTAAAGTGTGCGGTAGAGCTAGGAGAATTTAATATACACTACAAACCACGAACGACGATCAAGGCCCAAGTATTGGCGGATTTCATCGCAGAAATAAGTCAACCTAACTCATAGGGCGAACAACGTCCTGCCTGTAGCCTATTTGTGGATGGATCATCCAACATTGAAGGATGCGGAGCAGGGGTGGTATTGATCAGCCCACACCAGGAAGAAAAGGTGGAGTATGCTCTCTGCTTAGAATTTAAAGCATCCAGCAATGAGGCGGAGTACGAAGCTTTAATAGCAGGACTTCAGTTGGCAAGAGAGATGGGGGTGAAGCACTTAAAGGTGTACAGTAATAGCCAAATAGTGGTTGGCCAAGTTACTGGGTAGTATGAGGGCAAAGGGAACAACATGATTAAGTATTTGGAATTGGTAAAGTAAGAGTTGAGCAATTTTGAAGAATACTCGATCAGCAGGATAGAAAGGATGCAAAACGCTAGGGAAGACGCGTTTTACAAAATGGCTTCTGATCAAGATGAAAAAATAACATTCTGGTCGAACGACTAGACCGACCTAGCATTCAGAAAGCTAATGAAGTCCTTGAAGAAGACACCAAGCCATCAGGTTGGATGGAACCGATCAGGCAGTACCTCCTTGAGGGAGTACAGCTTGAAGAAATTTTTAATCATGGCGGTCGAATACTTCACTAAATGGATAGAAGCGGAAGCGGTCGCCACCATCACTGAGCAGAAGATAGAAAATTTCTTGAGAAGAAACATACTAAGTCGTTTCGGGATGCCTATGGTGTTGGTTACAGACAACAGTCGGCAATTTGATAACGACAAGTTCAAAGATTTCTGTGACCGGCTAAAGATAAGGCTCCAGTTGACTTCAGTGGCTCACCCTCAATATAACACCCCACTCCCGCGTGACCCGAACCTGACATCGATGGTGATATTTGAGTCCGTGCCCCGTGAGGGTGGTGTACTACATCAGTCAGACGAAACTCAGTATAAACCTTTTTTTTAATACACTCATGTGCGTGGAATAAACAGTAGAGAACTTTAGCCCACGTTAAAAGGAAGCATTTTCAGTTATTACTATCATTCAACAATAAATTACAAAAGCCATTTAATGAACAAAAAGCCTTAACCAAATTGGGCTCACTATAAATACAGAGCATTCTTTTACAAACATTTCGGAATACATTTTTATGAGACACTAATGCGGACGCGAACTGATCCCGACCTCTATCTTTCACTATCATGCAGTAGGCATACTCCCGTGTCGAACGGGGTACACTTCAAAGCCTGAAAAATATATGCAAATTTTGGGTGAGTTTTGCGAACTCAGTGAGGAACTATCATCGATGGTTCGCCCAATTCATGCATCACACAAGCAATTACAGTAATATTCACAATAACACAGTCAGAAGGAGCAAATCACAATTGTCTAAGGTACTCTTGCCTTTTTCTCCTATACAGTATTCAGTCAAATATGTATGCAATGCATATGTGACTCTTTCCCATGTTTATTATAGTGTTGTGACGCGCTTAAACAGTAAACAGTAAACAGTAGACGCGTCTTAGGAGTAGGAGAGCCCTCTGGGTATGCACTATCTCCCTTCGAGCTCGAGGCTCTTTTTCAGTATCAGTGGCTACTTCGGTCACAACTATTATTATCAATTCATGCATTTGTGTATGAAATGCATATGCCTAAATTAACAGTCAATGTAACACAATCATGTCACCTCTGAGGCAAGGCAATTGATCATAGTATATCACAGTAACAGCAAACAATTCACAATTTGCACATCAAAACACTTCTCTGTCAGATCTTCCAATTCATCGGACCATCTGTCCGGAATCCAGTCAGAAACAAACACAACCACTAATCCCACCATTATTCCCCACATTAAACATAATAATTGAACGAAAGTCATCTCAGTCACTCACCTGTACTTCCGAGCTAATACCTGGAAGTCTCAGTAACATCGGTAGATCGACGCTCCAAATGTGCCTCTATACCAGTCATAATATGCAAATATCAATCCAAATCAGAAATATTTCAGAATGCACATGTAGCGATTAAAATGTGTACAACGCATATTCATGATATTCCTGGCCTTAATCCAAAATTTCCATCACAAAAATTCCGTCTAAAAATTAGAAATCTAACGGCACCAAAATCACTCAATTCGGACCTCTATAGGTCCAAAAATTAATAAAACAATGACTAGAAACAATTACCCGGACCCACGTCAATTTCCCTTTTAAAAATTTCCAATTTCTCAAACAATGAAATTAAATATTTCACGAATCCAATACCTCAAGAATCAAGGCAATCGGATATCGGATGGAAATGATATCGGTAAAAGAAGGCACAAACCAAACATTAAACATATATATATATATATAATAAGCAACAGAGTGCTTCCTTGGGGTCGCGACGCGAGTGCTCGACCCAAACGAGCTGCTCGCGATCGCGAGTTGCCAGGAATCATGCCATTTCGCGAGTGCTATGGCTCGCACCTACGAGTCAAAAGCACCATCTCATGATCGCAAGGAATAAATCGCTATCTCGCGATCGCGAGATGCTTCGCGACCGCGAATTCCTGTGTTCTTCCTCCCCTTTCCATCTTTCCATCTGAATTTCAAACTTGAATATCTCTTTACCCACTTATCAGAAAATTACAAGGCATATCTCATTGGAAAGATCATGAAAAACTCTACAAGTTTCATGAAATACACAAAAATCAATTTCACTCTCTAAGGGTGTCAAACGTACACTCAAAGTTACTGCCTTCACTATAACTCCCAAAATAGTGCAGCATTTTACAAAATCCATAACTTCCCATTCCCTTTACTAAAAATTTCAAGATTTATGCCAAAAGAAAGATCAGAATGTGTCCTACAGCTTTCATGAAAAATATAGAACCAAATTCAATTTCTAAGGGGTTAAAAAATTCAATGAATGATGCTGCCTCTACATTTGCCCTGAACAGAACTACCCATTTCTAAAACTCATAACTCATTGGACAAATGTTGAAAAATTGCATACTTTATACCCATGAAAAGATCAAACAAAATAATACATTTCTTAGGAAGGGCTTAAATCCAAATTTCAACACTAACTAACTCAAAACTGTCATGCAAGTGGTTGTTCTGATCACTAGCCAATGACTTAAGTTTAGTTTTTGGAAATTCGCAACTCCCAATTCTGACATCTAAAATTAACATGGTATATCTCATTTTTAAGATAATTTCTTCCTCTACAACGTTCTGGAAGATCACTTGAACCAATTCGAATCACAAAAATCCCTAATTTAGTTTCCAATCACAATGCTCACAAACCTACACTTAGGGCTAGGTTCCAACGAAATGCACGATGAACAACCAACATTCAACAGGTCATAACTCCCAATATACATATAGAAAATTTTCAAAATCAGTGAAAATGGAAAGATAACATGATAGGCTTCAACTTTCATGAAGATCAATTCCGCAAATTCACCCTAATTCAATCTAGAAAAATCATTAAAGATTCAGATCATCAATCCCGGTTACCGTTCACACAGTTTCTTTCATTTATTTTCAAAGCAAAATGCAACACTCTTCTAATCAAAATTGGGCAGAACTTCCTTCATATAAATTGTAGCCAAACTAGTTAAAGCAAAAACATTAAACCATGTACAAATGACAATTTCCAGCTTTGTTATTCAATTCAGTTCCTATCATTCCAATGTCAATTCTACTTCAATAAGTATACCAATTAGACAAGAAATCGGCCCTAATTCCATTCCATCTCTCACTTACATATATAGTCACAAAATGGCAGCATTCACAAAATCACTTGTCACTTATCTCTACTCATCTTTAACCACAACAATCCACTTCAAATCATCCTAATAATACATACTACCCTTACATTTATTATTCATTCACACAAACATAACCTTATACCCAACAACTCAAACCATAGATTTCATGAGATTAAGGCATCATAATTCACAATTAATGCTCCATAGTCCCCAATTAATACATCATAGTCCTCAATTAATGCATCAACTACTAAGAAAAGAACATAATTAAAGTCTTACCAAATCAAGCTTTCCAACTCTTAACTTCTTCAACTAACACCAACTTCTCCACTTCACTCCACATGTACAATCACCATAATAATAAGGAAGTAGGAGGTTTGAAAAATCAATGAAGAGAAAGAAGAGGAGGGTTTCGGTTGGATGGAAAGATCAAGAAGTTAACTCCTCTTTTCATTCTTTCACTTTAAAGAGTCGTGAATTGTATGCAAAGCCAAGTAACAATCTTTTCATTCTTTCAATTAGGGAACAACCAAGAACAAGCATTAAATGACGGTGGCATGTGTCACCATGACACATGTCCAAGCTAAGGAGGAAAAAGACAAAATTCAAGTAATAAACTTTAATCAATTAATTCCAATGGAAAAAATTACATCTTTAATGCATTCTCAAGGGTCCCACGGACAATTCCATAATATTAAACCCAATAGCCCAAGCCCATTTAACAGAAAATTTCGGTACTGCAAACCAACCGGTTCGCCACTTGGCGATTTTTCCTGTCCAAAAATTTTTCCCAGAAAATTCCAGAAAAATTCTTATAATTCCCGTAAAATGTAAAACCTATAATGATCCACTTCTAATAAATTTTTAAGCCCATAAACCACATTTTCCAAAATAAAATCCCATTTAGGCACAAATACCGAAAAATGTCATCATGCATGTACAGTTATTTTTCATGTGCAAAATTTCACTGTTCACCAATACAAATATGCATGAAGATTTCTAATCAGTCTTAATCACTCTCACCCTTTTCTAAATTACTATTCTACCATTCCCGTCGAGGGTGGGATGTTACATGTAAGCCCTAAACTTAACCCTAAGTCACTCATTTACTATAAATGAACATTAAGAGTTCAAAAGAGGCAGCCACCATCTTATCAAATTGGGGAAAACACAAGGTTGCCACCATCTTACCAACTCAAGTTTTTCTTCTTTCTTTGTTTATTTTCTTTAAGTTTGATGTATGAACTAATATTGAGATTTGTGCTTGACTTATTTTGTGACTTGAACACTTAAATACAATGTTTTGGGTATTGTGATATTTGTGTTTTCTTATAATTTGACAATAAATCAAAAGAATAAGTCAAAAGTAATCTGATTAGGATGGGTAATGAGATTTAATGACCTAATAAGTCAAGCAAATATCAAATTGACGATCATACAAAGAGAGATCTTGTGTGAGAACTCGATTATCCGATATATTGCTTAAGAACTAGTCGAAAACATTAGGCTGTTTTTGTTAATCGAGAGATTGCAAATCTAAAATTTCGTTATCAATTGGGGAGTATTAATTGAGGTTAAATGATTAGTTTTTAAGAAAGAATAATCAAACTCTTTGAAAATCTAAGATCTACACTAAATTAAATCAAAAATGGTAAAATGAGCAAAATAACGGTAAAAAAATTCTAGACTTTTATTCTTGAACATTCTTGTTTTATTGTGACAACTCATTTAATAAGTGATTAAGTTCTCAATAAGATTTGATTGTATTAATATCTGAATTTATTTTTACTCAACTCATATTTGATTTTTTAAATTTCTGATTATTTTAATTTTCATTCAAATTAGTTTTCATAACCTTTGGTAAAGTTAGATTCATTTGGTTTTAGCTAATTCCTAATAAAATCAATACCTCATTTACTACAAATTTACCATCTATATAATTGTGAATATTGAGAGTTTTATATTAAATAAAACTTGTTCAACAAACACTTTTTACCTAACCCTTTGCAGAAAGTTCTTTCAACATATTTTGTTGATATTATTACTCTAATCACTTATAAAACTATGATATTTGAGGTAAGTCAATTTTAGAAATAATTCAAGAAAAATAAAAAAATCAAACATATATGAATTATAATCCATGCTTTATTATATTTTATATGTTAATTATTTTATAAATTTTATGTGATATTGACTTTCAAAAATTTATTTAAAAATTTGTTCTTATTTCGCTACGCGCATGCCCCAATTTTTCAATAAATAGACTAGAAAGTTAGTAGACAGTTGACATCAGAGGTATAAGAAAATACTCCGGAAATATAACAAATTCTTCATCGTCGACACAGAAGTTTCTAAACACTAGTACTGCATAGAAAGTGATATGTCTTGTTGGCTTATTCACCTTGTTACAACCTTACATCGTACATATTTATAAAAAGTTACAAAAGACAATCTAAAGAACCACAAGTCACTACAAACGACCTTTTTTTAAGAGGATAACCCCAAAATAAGAAATGATATTGGGAGTAAACATAATTATCTAAGAATGGTGGAAAGAAAGACTACTCGGTGAGTCAATTCTCACTACAAATCCGTCTTCTGCATCAGACTCATCACTGGATTTATCCAGTGCTTCGTTCTCACTTGCCTTTTTACCCTTATCTGAAGGGCCAGGGGCCTTTGCAGTTGACTTTCTAAATTCAAGATTTTTCGATATAGTAGTAGGGCCTTCAGATCTTACAGAAGCTAGCGGACGCCCATGAGACCCAGCTCTCAAAAGCAATTGACTCTGAGATCGCTTCAATTGGTTGTTTGGAAAGCTGTGGGTGCGATATCCCATGTCAACCTTACCAAATGAAAGGATTAGACTTCAGGTGAAACAAGCAAGCAAGACACACATGGCGTTCTCAGACAAAAAAAGATACGGGATAACGTCCGCTAATAACCAGACGAAAATTTCCCAGAAAGATATTGAAAAAGTGTACTTATAAAATTTTTGGCATTGTAAGCTTCCCTTCAATATAAATGAAGGGGTTTATCTCGAGCAATAATATATTGAATAAGGCCCAATATTTAGTACTTTAATGCCATGCATCTTTCCTTAAGCCGGGCCACAACTACCAAGTTAAGTCCGTGGAAATTATTTATTATGTGGCCATCGTCAGAAAAAGCCGAAGTAGGTTCATCAAGGTCCATCCAGATAGAGAGAATCAAATAACGTTGAAATTTACCATGCTTCCAAAGATGCCCAGTTGCATTGCTCTTGCTGACAAGCTATTTGATGGTTGACCAGCGCCCCTAGGTTTCTGTTTATGTTGCCTTGGTTTGTAGAAATGCTCGGGCCAACTCATAAGACGACCATGTTCTCTACTTGGAGTTCTATGGTTATACCCGACTGAATGTGATAGCAACGATGATGACCTTCTCTGTAGAGAACTTTGAGTCTCAAATGCTGTAATGTCAAAAACTATTACTCTTGCACTCGTCTCAACCTGATACCGTGATTCTTGGTGATAGTAACTGGCTGCATTTGCACCTGTTATGATCAACATCAATTTCTTAACCAAAAAGGACTCATTTCTTTGTCAGGCATCAACAAATACTAGGCAGAATATAAATAAGTAGCTGAAAATATATGTTCCCATGCTTCTTTTTCTAACCCTGCACATGCCTCCTCTCCCTTACCCTCTCCCCAGGCCTTCACCACCTTCTTCCTCTGCTTTCCATATTTTGTGGTGGAATAAGCAGAGTGCATTAATACTGACCAATTTGTTTCCCAAACATCATCACATTACCTTTTACATAGGACATTAGTGGAATGTGTTATTATTAAGATTTTACTGTGAACTAAGGATTAGAACCGATTATGAAGGGTTTCTTTGTCGATAGACTTTAAACATACAAATAGAGGCTGAATAAACTACTGACATCACACAACAAGGTCTAAGGATCATTCCTATGAATTTAGTCGAGCACAAGGAAAAAGGCCGAAAATTATACTTCATGATCATAACAACTAAGATTATAATGTCTTAAATAAAGGACATTTTTTCTGTTATATCTAAGATTAAGTTAAGACTTATGCCAACAAAAATATTGAAAGCCAGGTTCTCAAAAGGATAGTAAGCAAACTTCCTAGGGAAAGACTAACATTTCAGTACAAAAGTAGTAGCTTACATCCCCACCAACTTAACAGCAACACAGTTTGGACCATTGAAACTCCCACCTCCAATTTTTCAGAATAGATAACACAGAAGTCTTATTTACATTTAACTAACCAAAACATGACAAACATTAAAATATTTTGGAAGAATTAAACCTAATTTGTGAATATGTTTTCTTCTGTTATTCTTCCATTCTCCATTAATATAATACAATTCAGAAAATTCATCAACCTATCATAAAACCTTCATCACATTGAAACATTTGACAAAACAAATATTACCATGAAAGACAGGAAATAAACAACGATAATAGAATAGGGTAAAGCTAACAAATCATGGGGATATGAATGTTGATCACACATTTTACGTTAACCAGAAAATAAAAGATTCAGTCATTGTTTTCAGTTTTCTTTCCACCACCAACCTCGCCTCTTTTCTGCCTTTCAAGATAATATATATTACCTGAAATTTCTACATTTGAGGAGATTTCGTTTCCATGTGGATATAGGAACCTTTGGCTTTCATGAGTAGGCAACAATGCTGCAGGAGGCGTTATCAATTTTTCTTCAGAACCATAGGCTTTTATGAATCCTTCTAAAAGAAAACCAATGGAAAGGTGAGGTACTTCTATCACTTCTCCCATTATATATGTGGTCATCATTGATCGCTCTACAACAAGGGCCCTAAGTTCTTGCATCGACATCTTTTCAAATACTTGAGGAAGCAAGAGTTTAGTAAGAACAATTGCACTTTCCTGAAATCTCAAAAAAAAAAAAAATAAAAAAAAATCAAGGAATATGGAGGAGGCATATTGGCGAGGTGTACAGATCAAAAAGCTGTTTTTGCCTACAGGAAACAAGACCCTAAACTAACTAATAGATCACTGAAACATCAGATGTTCGACAAAATTACCATCTTGGTGACACAAAAACCTTGATGAATTGAATATTAATATATAGGAGAATCACTGTCTTCTTACCTGCCAGAGAAAGTCTTCTACTGCAGGGTCAGACCTAACCATTGAAAGTATTTTCTCACTTTCCAGGAAAAAGCAGAGTACTACTGTTTCTGTTATCATATCACATATATAAGGCTTTCCAGCTAGCACTTCATATAAACCCAGTGTGCTCCCATGGGGAAAGGTTGGATGAACAGAGTGTTTATTCTTTATGCTTTTACTCCTCCACTGCCAAACAAGGACTTTCACTCATGAATTTGTTTGCAAGGACAATAGAAGTGGTATTCCTAAATAACTGCCTGCTAAATACCAACTCATTCTAGAATTTTGTTTACCTTGACAATTCCATTAGAAATAAGCCACACACCACTGGGCTTAGAACCCTCTTTGTAAAGTGGCAAACCAAGAGGCTTCATATAATCTTTGACAGAACCTTCCAGTGGTTCAAGTACTGTGGAAGGAAGAGCTCCCAAAAATGGATGAGCACTGATCAGGTTAGTTATTCTCGGAATCTTTACCAACGGAGGATTCCTTAGAAGTCTTTTTAAATCAGTCTGCAGTAGAAAGGTAGGAACATTGTGAAAGTTTGAGCAAAGCAGTAAATGTAAAGTAGAAAATAAAGCAAAAATTACCTGCACAGCATCGTGAAGATGAAGCATTTCCTTTTCTTCCAATAACCCAATCTTCTCGAGGTTTTCCACATAATCAATTAAATGATTTAACACTGAATACGTTACTTGTCTTGTTTTCACCACACGCAAAACCTAAACAGTTGTAATCATTTATTGTTTAGAAATTATAGACCAGCATTTTTAATGACAAACAGGTATCGGATTGTGTAGCTTGCAATTAATGCCCAACTATGTGCATTTGAGTTTAAAGCACAACTAAATCTTCCTGGAGACCTCAACTTTACTTCCTAGCATGCAAGAGAATGCTTATGAGGGGTACTATCCATATCCAATAATAAAGGCAATGTCTCAAGCAAGTCGAGGATGAAGCAAAGGATTAATAGGTTCTTATTAACCAACAATATCTGCGGTGAAATATGATAAGAGAATACTTGTAAATTAGGGATACCACATGCCATGTGAGTAACATATAAGAATCTATCTTCGAGTGTTTAGGTCAAGACGTGGACCAAAAAAAAGGAAAGGGTTGACATGAATTAACAGAAAAAAAAGTGAGAAAATTTTCCCAAAATTTCTACCTATACCTCGAAAATTTTCCTTGAATCATATGTCCAACTTGTTAAATGCTCCCAAACAGCTCGATATGGAATAGAACTAACATATTGCCTTGCTATGGGATATAGACCTCAAGCTATTAACCCCAACAAAATTGCCTAATTAATCACAACAGAACTATGTGATGACCATTTACCTGAGGAAAAGTTTCACGAACATCTTCCAAGAACCTTCTAGCTTCCTCTCCTTCTACTTCACTTTCATTAATGACCATAGACGCAATAAAACTATCACCTGAAAGCATAAAGCATAAGGAAAAGGTTAAAAAATATTTATGGAAAAGAATTAAAGTACATGCATAAAAGAAAGAAATCATAGGATCAAGAAAAGTGTTAAAATAATTAAATATTAATTCAGAATATTCTCCCTTAATTGATAGGGGAGATAGACAGGTATTGTATTAGAGATAGTCATTATTTCAGTAACTGTAAATAGTTATTACCAAAGCAGTTATTTCTGCTTTTATTTGAGGCAGTTACCAAAGCAGAAATAACTGCTTTGGTGAACCGTGTACATTTAAGAAAGGGAATAACCCCTGTTGTATAGTGTGAATGAATGCAGTCTTACCAAAAATTCTTTGTAGTTTACTAATATGGTATCAGAGCCACAAGGAGATTTCGACTGCAAGTTTCATCCTCTTCTAATCTGACCTTCATTGTCAGATCAATAACTGCCATTTTTCATCCAGCCTTGATTGCTGGAAATTCTCCCTACAATTCCAGTAATTCTCTTTGTATTAGCCTTCATTGCTGGTACGATTTATTCTCCTCCTCTCCATATTATCAGATAAATTGTCCTTAATCTCAGAAGATGTCAGAAATTGAGGAAACAAGTGGAGTGTAGCAGGGAATGACAAACTCCCTAGTGCAGCCTCCTCTGGGAGATTTGCCTACCATCCAACCAGCCTTCAAACTGGAT
>JANZLC010000001.1:20457404-20468866 GCA_026413385.1 Erythroxylum gracilipes
CTTTGATCTAGCTACTTCCATGCCTAGGAAATACTTCATTTCTCCTAAGTCTTTAACTTCAAACTCTTTCCTCAAAGTTGACTTGAGTCTTGTAATTTCCTATACATCATCACCAGTTACAACAATATCATCTACATACACAATCAAAATTGTCTTCTTACCTTCTCTAATTCTGAAGAACATTGTATGATCAGATTGAGCTTGTGTGTATCCTTCTGTTTTCAGGACTTTGGCAAATCTTTCAAACCAAACTCGTGGTGATTGTTTCAGCCCATATAGGAATTTTCTTAGTCTGTATACTCTGTTTCCTCCTTCATTATCAAACCCTGGAGGAAGTTTCATATATCCTTCTTCCTTCAATTTGCTGTTCAAGAAGGCATTTTAATGTCAAGTTGTTGAAGGGGCCAATCGAAGTTAGCAGTAATCTGCAGTAGTCTGATATTGTTTAATTTTCCCATAGGTGCAAATGTCTTCTTGTAGTCCACCCCATAGGTATGAGTATGGCCCTTTGCTTCCAATCTTGTACCTCTCAATGTAGCCATCAGCCTTATATTTGACTGTGAATATCCACCTACACCCCAAGGGTTTCTTCCCTTTTGGCAGATCAACTTCTTCCCACGTTTCAAGTGCTCTTATTTCTTCAAAAAATTGCTTCTCTCCATTCTGGAACTTTAAGAACTTGTTGGATATTATTGGGAATGTCAATTTTGTCCAGATTAGCAATAACACTTTATATTGAGAAGATAGAGCATGATAAGAGACAAACCTCTCAATCGGGTGCATGGTACATGATCTAGATTTCTACCGTAAAGCGATTGGCAGTTCTAGATTTGCATTGTCTCCTTGTTCCTTTGTATTACTCCTCTGAGCTACTTCGACAAGAACCTGCATTGGTTCAGAGATTGGTATAGCTTCAGGAATAGGGAATGTACTACTTGTTTTCTTCTTCGGAGAGTACACTTTGAGTGTATTGTCAGGCATGGCTACTTCCGTATCAGAATCTCTCTATAGGAGGTGCATTGGATATAGGTGTTAGGATAGGTTCAGGAATAGATGTATAAGGAGGTTCAGGCACAGATGTACACGGCTAAGATTCATCACCAAACTCACTCCAGTACTCCCCCTGAAACGAAGACTTGGGATAGAAGGGATCTGCCTAAGAAAAAGTGACATCACAACTAACAAACAACCTTTTTGATATAGGATCATAACACTTGTAACCTTTTTGTGTAGCAGAGTAACCCAGGAACACACATTTTTTGGCTCTAGGATCAAGTTTGTTGCGTGAATAATTGTGAATAAAGATTGTACACCCGAAAACTTTTAGAGGAAGGTTAGTTTCAAGATGGGCAGTAGTATGGATTTCTTGAAATTTTTGAAGAGGTGTTTTTAAAGAAAGGACACAACTAGGCATTCGATTAATAAGGTAGGTTGCAGTAAGGATAGCATCCCCTAAAAAAATTTTGGAACATTGCTAGCGAATATCAAAGCCCTAGCTACTTCAAGAAGGTGTCTATTTTTCCACTCAGCAATCCCATTCTGTTGAGGACTATTGACACAAGTACTTTTGTGGACAATTCCATGTTTTTGTAAGAATGTATGAAGATTCTGATTAAGATATTCAGTACCATTATCGGTATGAATGACTTGAATACTTGTTTGAAAAAGTTAATGAACACAATAAGGACTTCAGTTTTATCCTTCAATAGAAACACCCAACACAAACGAGTATGATTATCGATGAATGTAATGAAAATCTATTAGTGACACGAGATGACCCCAAAGATCACTATGAATAAGTGAAAAAGGTTTCATAGGTTTGTGTTCAGACCTTGTAAAAGAAGTTCTTTGATGCTTAGCAAACTCACACGCATCACATTGAACACAAAGATCTTTATTTATTGGAATATTTGGAAGCAATCGTGACATATACTAGAAGTTTGGATGACCTAACCTTTTATGCCATAGCAACAGTTCATCATTCTTAGGAAAATCACAAAATTACCCAAACTATAATGAGTAGATCAACTTTCTTCATCTTCAAAGTAGCACAGTCCATCTATCTCTTTAGCAATGCCAATCATCTTCCCCGATGACAGGTCCTCTATAACACAATGAGTTGGGAAAAAATGTGCACTACAATGAGCTTCTTTTGTCAATTTACTAACTGAAAGGAGGCTGCAGTCTAGATTTGGAACATGTAGAATAAAGTTTAATTTCATAGAATTTGTTACTTTGATATCTCATTTTCCTGCAACCGAAAAGGAATCACCATTTACTACCTTAACCTTTTCATGCCCAGCACAAGGAAAATATGAATGAAACATGTTATAGTCATCTGTCATAAGGTCTGACGCTCCAGAATCAACTATCCATTAGCACTAACTTGATTACTTCCTCACTTGGTCTGAAAGGTTAGCAACTCCCATTTTAAGTACCTTGGTATTCCCATTTCCACCAAAGACTCAATGCAGACTGTGCCCCGTTGATTAGTTCAATTGAAAGAAGAGTACTATCTAGTGTAACATATTTTTATCTTATGGAGAAAGGTAACAATTATCCTTATCTATCCTCAATAACCTCTATGTGTATTGGTGCTCACATATTACCTTGCTAAAAAGCGTGATGAAAATTGATAGACTCATGCTGCAGCTCCAAAACACCTAATGTAAAATGAAGTACACTATGCATACCAAAACAATATGGGGGTTAGCTCTAGTCCCTACTTGCAGAATGTCCAAGGTTCTTATGGCTAAGAGATTGTGGAGAATCTATGTACAGAAGGGGAGTTTATAGGTGAAGTGGATCCATATTTATCACTTAAGGGGTGAGAGTATCTAGACAATGAAGATCAAGCAAATTCAATCCTACGCATTCCAACAAATCTTGCATAGTACACAATTTATGTAATCCCAGATGAAATATAATTGGAAGTGGGGAGGCAACTGATTTTTTTGTTTGATAACTAGCACACCTTGGACCCTTGTACCAAATTAGGGATTTTGCAACTCTAAAAGCTATAGTTCCTATGAACACAAAGGTGCAATCTCTAATAGTGAATGGGAACTAGCATTGGCCTTTTCATTCCTTGAGGAGCTTTCAAGACATAATTTAGAACATGCCAAGTTATGCTCCACACCCGTCTTATCTTGACTGCTTACAATGGATGAAGGACAAAACTCAAACATTTTCCACTACCTCATGTAAGAAAATGTTAATGGGAACTTTGGTAGAGAGTTCCTAGTTCAAATTGGTGTGGGACACTAATATAGTTCCCTCACATTCTTTCATCTTATGGTCGACTACCTTTTAAAGACTAGCCACCAAAGACAAATTAAAGTTCCATGTTGATATTCTTAACTGTTTTTTGTGTGGGGAAGATCAGGAATTATATGACCACTTATTCTTCAACCGTGTATTCACTTTAGTGCTTTGGAATAGCTCGTTTACAGTCTTCAACATCAAGTAGGGGATGGCTAAATACATTGAATTAGGCCCCCGAAGACAATTTTAGAACAAAAAGGGCAAAAGGTTATTCAAAGTAGGCTTTTGTATGATCACCTATCATATTTGGAAGGAAAGAAATAATATGATATTTGGTAACAACACATTGGAAGTTAGTGCTAGCCTAAGCAGATTTATCCTCAAGCTTAGGTTAGTTGCCTTAGCTCGAGGACTCACAAACCGAGATATTTGTAAACTTGTGTTCTAGCCTCTCTTTGCATCATGCCCTACCATAGGCTAGTGTAGCTTTGTCTTGTAGGTGAGGTTTACTCACTGGTATGATGTGTACAGGGTTGGAGTGTCACAAGTTTCCTTAAATGAAATTTCACTATTACTTTCCAAAAAACATCATGGATACAAACTAAAAGTAGTGATGTCATTTTTTAAATTGTAAAATTTTATCCAATTGATAACGTTAATCAAACTTATACTATATTATAAATTAAAAAGCTTGATGTATCATGCTCAAATAAGTTCGTTATTAGTAATTATCTACATTAAGGTTTGGGCAATACGCTATAACCATCCCATGCTGAAAACTTTTTAGTGAAATTGAAAATTTAAAAAAAAAGGAAAAAGAGAGTTACAAAAAGTTTTACATACTTCAACTATAAAGTTTACAATTCATGCACACAAATCCACCAAAACTATATCTTTATATCTTTTTATCTGTAGACATAAACCTTACAACCAAACCACTTAAGACCTTCATAAATTCTCCAATTTTCCTTCTTTTTATGATTAATTTCACATAATATGAGAGATAACACCAAAAATCCCTAATCTAACTACCTACAGCCACCGTAGCTCAAACTCTTTTGCAACAAGTCAACTTACTACAACCTTTCACAAATTTCAATCAGTGTCCATATTTTTAAGTCACGACAAACTCTAATGCAACACTACTTATCCCATTCATTCCTTAGAACCTATAACAAACTAAAATTATGATGACTTTATATCAATTTCGTTATGAAATAAAATATTCACAATTTGACTTAACTCCAAAATGTAATTTAATTGAATTGATTTGACAAGCACATTCACTTTAATTTGAATTCAATTGTAAAATCCAATTTAATTGAATTGATTTAACAAGTTACTTTGTATATTTTGTATGAATTTTAGAGTAATAACAAAAAAAGGAACTATCCTACTTTGTAAGGTAATGAAGTTCAAGGAAATATAATCCATCTAGCAAACCATCTTTCATATAGTATTAGAATTATGGGAAGAAAGAGGTCCAATACATAAAGTTTCACAACAGGAACTTAATCAATTAAATCCCTGCCAAATCCTACCATCTTTGAACATATTTTTAACTTCCAAATGGCTCGAATTCTAGAGAGAATGGATTTCAATATGTTAAATAAAAATAGGAATTGAACATGTTGGATAAGCCTAAAAAGAGTTCCACAAAACTATATCAATGTCAAATAATCTATTAATCAATTAGTTTTTTCAAGAAAGTATTATGTCATTTTGGCAACTTGTTCAAGTCAAACTAATCTTTGGATAAGCATGCCATTATCAATGAGTAAGCAAAAAGAAAAAAGACGTTGAGTTTCAACATAAACCCCAGAAAGATTCAACAGAGAGTGAAAAGTAGGAACCTGTTCAAACTTTACTTTTACTGTAACATATTTATAAATATTTTAATTGCTCCGTTTTTGTGATAACATCATTTTTGATAATCCAAATAAGTAATCACAATATATTTAATATAAGCATCTCTTACCTCAAAATGAAAATTAATGTATTTGCTATATATGCGACCATTTCCCTACAAAATAGAGAAAAAAGAAGAAAATGAAAGTGAACAATTAATCAAGATTAACCTATCGAGCATGCAATTTAGATTAAAAGCCATGAAGAAGAAAATTGTAGATTTATAACTTAAAGAATGTGCGGAGGCTCTCAGTATTATTTATATTTCGTGTTGACAGAACTAACTAGGAAAACCAGAACTCAAGTTCTGCGATTTTATTCTTTAACTAATACATCTTAAATAAGAAAAATATAGCCAATATATAATCAATATCCTAACTAAAATACAAACAGTATATAATCAATATTCTAACTACTTATCTCTACTAATCTGCAACATCTTAACTACTTAGGTGTTGATGTTATTCTGAATCTAGGATAAGATTTTCCTATTTTATTGAGATCATTATCTACTAGATATCAGTTTTCCTAATTTAGCAACACTCCCCCTCAAGTTGGTGCAAAACTGTCTATCATGCCCAACTTGCTAACTTGAAGTTCGAATGGTTATCTTATGTCTGCAACTTATTGTTTGGTTGGAATGAATGGAGTACAGATTATTCCTACTTTAAAGTTTTCCCTTAATGAAGTGCTTATCAATCTCAACATGTTTTGTTCTGTCAAGAGGTACTGGGTTTTGGGCAATACTTATGGTTGCCTTTTTGTCACAATACAATCTCATAGGAAAACTTAATAGACTTTGAAGATCTTCCAAAACTCTTTGTAGCCATAGAACTTCACATACACCTTGAGTCGTTGATCTAAATTTTGCTTCTAGCAACTAAACTCTGTTTCTTACATCTCCATGTGACTAAGTTGCCCCAAAGCAATGTACAATATCTAGACGTCGATCTTCTGTTAGTAATTGATCCTGCCAGTATGCATCAGTATAGACCTCCACTCCTCTACTTTCATTTCTTTCTTTTAAAAAAGGCCCTTTTCGAGAGTGTCCTTTAAATATTGAAGGATTCTATACACAGTTACTAGCAAAGGCAATATAAGGTCGTGTATGAGACAAGTAGATCAGTTGCCCTACCAATCTCTGGTACCGTCTTGTATCTATTGGGATTTCATCTTTAACATCTCCAAGTTTGACGTTAGACTCTGCTGGAGTGTTTGAAGGCTTGCATCCACTCATGTCACTCTCCTTTAAGAGATCTAAAATATAATTCCATTGTAAAACCACAATTCCCCTTTTTGATCTTGCCACTTCCATTCCTAGAAAATATCTCAAGTGACCTAAGTCCTTAATTTCAAGCTCCTTGGCTAGTCTTAGCTTAAGTTTCCTCATTTCTTCTATATCATCTCCAGTTAAAATTATATCATCCACATAGACAATCAGAACTGAAATTTTGTCTTTGATGGATCTCTTAGTGAACAAAGTATGATCAGATTGTCCTTAACAATAACCTTGACCCTTAAAAAACTTTGTGAATCTTTCGAAAAAAACTTTGTGAATCTTTCGAAAAAAACTTTGTGAATCTTTCGAACCAAGCTCTGGGAGACTACTTAAGACCATACAAGGATTTTTTTTACTTTGCATGCCTTCCAAGGGGAGGCTCCATATATACTTCTTCATCTAGGTCTCGATTTAAGAAAGCATTCTTTACATCTAACTGATTTATAAGCCAGTCAAGATTAACAGCAATTGAAAGGAGGACTCGAATCAAGTTTAATTTTGTCACCGGTGAAAAAGTCTCATAATAATCTATGCCATATGTCTGGGCAAAGCCTTTAGCAACTAGCCGAGGCTTGTACCTCTTTAAGGATCCATCAAAATTGAATTTTAGAGTAAGTACCCTTTTACATCTAGCAACCTTTGTTTCATTTGGTATATTGACTTCTTCCCAAGTTGCATTCTTTTCCAAGGCTTTTATCTCTTCAAAAATAGCTTCTTTCCACTCAGGAACTTTTAGAGCCTCCTAAATACTGTTAAGAATAGGAGTACTAGATGCTTGTGAAATAAAGGTATAATACATGGGTGAAATATTTTTGTAGGACGCAAAGTTGGAGAGAGGATGTTGTGTACAAGATCTAACCCCTTACTAAGAGATAAAGGGAGATCAATTTAAGAAGACGAGTTTAGCTTAGAATCACTTACAAGAATACTTTTAGGAACATGAACATTTGTGGAAACATCATGATTTTCTTGATCTAACCTTTGGTTAGACTCATGAAGATGTTGTGGAATGGTCACCTACTGTTTTTGTGCTAGGTGTTCCTTTGAATATACAAGACCTTTGTACCGTTTCTCATATATATCCATGTTTCCAGTATTATTCTTTTGTGATGGCATTGTCACAAGAAGTTTATTAACCAATCCAACATTGTCAATTTTTACTCCATTTGCTTCCAATAGTTTTATGTTGTCTTTTTGTGAATAATTATGAGAGGTATCACTTTGAACAAACTCAAACCTGAGCTCTGAACTATCGAAGAACTCGTCTTCACTAATATTTTGCTCCCCTTGAAGATGGTAGTTATTATAGTATGAAATACCTTTAAAGAAAGTAACATCCATAGACACAAGCATCTTTTTGAAATTGGATCAAAACATTTGTACCCCCTTTGATTAGTGGTATAACCTACACATAAGCGTTTATGTGCTATAGGATCTAGTTTTGAAAGTTTGGAATCATGATTATGAACAAAAGTCAAACTACCAAAAATTTTCAGGGGAATGTCTGTAGTGAGTCTAGTAGTTGGAAAATACTCGGTAAAAACCTAAATTGGCATTTTGTAGTTAAAGATCCGAGTAGGTAATCTGTTTATAAAGTAGATGGCTGTTAGAACTGCTTCCACCCAAATATATTTAGGAACCTTAGTTTGAAGGCTCAAAGCGCTAACTATTTCACGACGGTGTTAGCTTTTTCTCTCAACCACCCCATTCTGTATTGTATTATTACAGGAGCTCCGATGAATTATTCCTTTGTCAGCTAAAAAATTTCCCAACATATGAAAGAATTATTTCCCATTATCCCTTCAAAATATTTTAATCTTACTCTGAAATTGTGTTTGAATCATGTTATAAAAGTTTTTGAAGACTCTTTCAGCATCAGATTTTTCTTTTAAAAGTAACTTTATTATGATCATCAGAAAATGTGATAAGCCAATGTTTCCCAAACAATGTACCAACTCTAGAAGGCCCCCAAATATCACTATGGATCATGGTAAATGGTTGTGAAGTTTTGTAAGGTTATGGTGGGAAAAACGCACGATGATGTTTTGTTAATTACAAGACTCACGTTGAAATATTGAAGGGTTTTTATTTATGAATAACTTGGGAAACAAATGATTTTTTATGGGAAAGCTTGGATGGCTTAGTCGACAATGCCATAATATAACTTCATTATTACTAGAAACTGAAATAGAATTGAAACAAGTTTGTTGGTCTTGCCTTCCAAAGGTCCGTCCTTTGTGAAAAAAATAGAGGCCACTATTCTGTTTAGCATCCACAATCATCTTCCTGGAGGTTAAATCCTAATATTCACAATGAGAAGATAAAAAAATTTGTCAACAATTATGATTAAGTGTAAGCTTGCTCACGAGCAAGAGGTTGTATGATAGGTTAGGAATATGAAGGACATCTTTGAGTTTTAGGGAAAGAGAAATAGACACTGTTCGTTTTCCAGCAATCAAGGAAAAGGAACCATCAGTAATTTCACCTTTTGATTTCCTACACATGGAGGATATGACCAAAAAAAGTGCGGAATATCAATCATATGATCTATGGCACCCGAATCTAATATCCAATGGCCATTAGTATTGGTACAGGCCAAAGACATGGGGAAAGTATTTCCTGAATGAGCTAGAGAACATGATGGATTAGGATTATTTTGAGATTTAAACATTTGGTGTAGATGTTCTATTTGTTCCTTAGTGAAAGGAAGAGATTCTGAAGATGATTGCTGCCCTGAATCAAAATTGCTCACTTATAATGGTCTGACTACTCCACCTGTCTTGGTGTCATTGCTTGGTTTCTTTTTCCAGTTAGCTGGTTTTCAACTTCCAACAGGTTTGCCTAGTATGCCACGGTTTTTTATAGTGGTCACACCAAGGATTTTATTTTGTACTATATTTTTCTCCTTCACAGTCAGCTCCTCGAGTCACAAGAGTTGAGCCTTCATTCTCTATTCTGGTTTCACCAGCATTCTTCAAGATCACTTGTCTTCTTGCTTCTTCTCTTCGTACCTCTGAGAAGACTCCTCTTATGGTCGATAGAGGATTTCTCCCTAAAGGCCTCAAACTTCAGCCAAGTCTCTATTCAGTGCAGCCAAGAAGACATATACGTCCTCTTTCAACTTTCTTCTTGTACCGATCACTGTCACTTGGATTTACCCAGTTTTCTTCATCAAACAAATCTAATTCCTGCCATACAGACATTATTTCATTATAATATGCAATTAGATTCCTCTCACCTTGCTGCATTTTCCACATTCTGGTGTTCAATTCAAATAATTGTGAGTATTTGTCTAGATCTAAATATGTTTCCCTAACTACTTCCCAAACATCCTGTTGACATGAACATGAAGGGCTTCCCAATAGCTGGTTCCATAGAATTTTGATCAACCATGCAATGACCATTGAGTTTTCCAAATGCCACTGCTGATATCGAGGTTCATTTGCAACTGGTTGTTTGACCTCACCATTTAAATATTCGAACTTTCCCTTGCCATCGATCACCAAACGTACGGATTGGGACCATTCAAGGTAGTTTTTGCCATTCAACTTATGAATGGTGATCTGGCGAGAGTTTTCTAAGTGAGAAATCGGTGCAAGTATGCTACTAGCTCCTCCTGAATTCACCCCACTACTATCATCTGAATAAATCAAACCAGAACCCACAATGGCTACCTTGAAATTCATGATCGAATCCTACTACTCTAATACCATGTTGGCAAAACTGAATAGGAAAACCAAAACTCAAATTATGTGTTTTTATTCTTTGACTGATACATCTTAAATAAGAAAAATATAGCCAGTATAAAATCAATATCCTAACTAAAATACAGCCAGTATATAATCAGTATTGTAACTACTTATCTCTACTCATCTACATCTTAACTACTTAGGTGCTAATTTCTCTTATCCCGAATCTAGGATAAGATTTTCCTATTTTATTCAAATCATTATCTACTAGATATCAGTTTTCTTAATTGACCAACATTTGGTAAAACATAATTACACATAATTATGTAACCTAAACTACAAGCTTGACTCTAGCCTTAACTATAGTCTTAACAGATATCTACAATCTAACAACTATAAAACCCTGCATTTATAGACACAACAATCAAAAAGTTAATGCAAAAGCGCTTAGATTTTATAAATGAAATAGAAGAGGACAAATTAGTCAACCATAAGCTTTAATTTTGAAGAGACAACAAGGATAACAAGAGCTAAAAATTACTTTATACTAAGTTTTCCTTATTACGTAGGAAATAAAAAGTTAGACATTGTTTGGGACTTAAGCTTATTTAAGAATAAAAAATCCTTATTAGAGTAGGATTTAATTTTGGATATTTTCAAATCCTTTCCTACTAGAATAAGAATGCTAAGAACTATAAATATGCCCACTCAACCTTTATGAACAAGCTATCATGAATTTTTCAACAAATTTGAGATTTCAATTAGAAGGCGTGATGCTTTCTTCTAAGAGTGATTCTTCGACCCTAGAATTGATTCCCAATTTTCTAGCCTCCATTGCTTATGTTCTTCACTACATTCCAATAATTCTAACCTAAAGTTCTAGCAACCAAAAACCAAAATTCCAGTCATATCAAACCCTGAAATTCTAGCCTCAATTTCCAGCAATTAAACCCTAAAAACCCAGCTACCACATCTGAAATTTCCGTATTCCAAGCTAAAATAAGAAATTTCAGCATCCAAACCTGAAACTTGATAATCCAGCAGTCTAATATCAGCCATATTTCCCAAATTTTGTGAGTTCAGCTACTAGGTAATATTTCTTATATTTGTCCTACATCAAAAGCTAAATCTTTCTTATTAATAGTGTAATTATTTGATAGAACTCTCAATAACTGAGAGATTTTGCACTGAATATTATTAATGAGTAACTTGAAATCTGTCAAGTTACAAGGTATTAGGCAGATAACTTCGAGAGTGCTGCTCTCTCCTAGCCTTAGGCTCACCAGAAATCACTCTGAAAAATATGCTCTCCCCCCCCCATC
>JANZLC010000001.1:20529368-20540910 GCA_026413385.1 Erythroxylum gracilipes
AAATTAATAATAATAATAATAATTAATAAGAATAAGAATAACTTATTAAAAATTAATAATAATAATAAGAATAACTTATTAAAAATTAAAAATTAATAATAATAATAATAATAATAATAATAATAATAATAAGAATAACTTATTAATAATAATAATAAATAAAATTAATAAGAATAAGAATAACATATTAATAATAATAATAATATTATTATTATTATTATTATTATTATTAAAAAACAAACAAACAAAAAGGCTTTTATTTTCAGTTTTTTATTAGAAATCTCAACGAAACAGATTTTTGTTTTCAGTTTTTATATTGTAAATCTCAAACAAATAAGTTTTCGTTTTTTTAGAAAAAAAACAAAAACTAAAAACAAGAAATAGAAATAAAAAAAATAAAAGAAAAACAAAAATTAAACCAAACGACCTCTAAAAAAGTAGAATGCCAATAAAAGACGGAGACCTAACTGACGCATACCCCGATATGACTATACCTTACACCTTGTAAAGACCATTCCGCTTCGTCACTAAGTCGACCGAGGAAGTCACAGAGCAGCTATGGGGAAAACAAGAAACCTAAGTTTACTGAAATAAAAATAAAAATATAATTAAAATCAAACAATTTTTAAAGTGATACTCTTCCCAATTAAATATTATGTAATTCACATTGATATAAATTTAAGAAATTACTTGTATATTTTCTTAAATAGAATTTTATCTAATAGTCTTATAATTAAAATATAAAATTACAAACTCAATTTATATATTGTGTGAAATTTTAACTTTGATTTCTTTTATAGAACAACAATTTTAGGATAAGAAAAAATGTTAGGCCATCCTAACAATATATATTTCTAAAAATTTAAGCATTAGAATTTTATAACTCTAAGAAAATTTGGAAATTATTATTATGTTTACGAACTTTAAATGGAATAAAATAAAGAAGGTATATTAGGAGTTCAGTTAAACAAAATTATATTAATTATTAATATATAAAGCAGCTAAAGAAGAAAAAAGGTTTTAAGTAATAGATTTTAATATGGCGACAGAACATCATGCTCTATCATAATTTTTTATTTTCATGAGAAGAAATTTTGCTTAGTAATTGTGTAGACTGATTGAAATACTAGCATTCTACTAAACTAATTGATTGAATTTACATAAATAAAGGGTCGGAATTAGTTTCGATAAATTTAGGAGTTAACACATGAAGTTCTGCCAAGTTTACCAAAGTGTTTAAACAAATATTATTATTATTATTATTATATAATAAGATTTTCCTAATAGAACAAAATATAGTCGAATAATTTCATCAATTATCAAATCAGAAGATTAGTGAAAACAAAATTTGGACCACAACTTTTTCTGAAAATAAAAGGATTGTATATAGCATGATGTAATTTATGGAAATTTAAAAAGCCGATAACTGCTCCTCCAACTCGAATATTATTTTCAATTGGCAAAAATAAATATCGGCAGCTTATTTCTTGTAATTAGTAATTAGTAGGGTATGTTCGTAATAACGTGAAAATTGCATTTGAATTTTTATCATAAAATACAACTTGTATAAATGATAGAAATAATTATTTGTCACATATGATATGATATTATTTCTATATTTTAAATAAAATAAGTTCTACTACTTTTTTAAAATTAATCATAAAGTAGAGATATTTTACATTAAGTGGGACTCACTCTTATGTATTTTAGAAGTAAGTCCCACTTGTTTAACTTTTTATTTAAAAAATAAAAATAATATACTAGTAGATTTATTTATGGTCCATTTTAAATATTTAAAAATATAATCATTCAATTTAATATTTTTGAATTTATATATTTGGTTGAGGCTTAAAAAAAAAAGAAGAAAAAACTAAACCCTCCCGTGATACTTTAATGAGGAGCTGTGCGCCGAAATATAGACGTTGCCCACGCGATTCCTGTCGAGTTGATGCGATGGGAGCGTTTCTGCACTTCCCAATTAATTCCACTACGGTGGGCCCTTGTTGGCAGATCAGTAAATTGGTTCCGCTGTTGAGGGTTTTTATCTCGTGGGCACCAGACTTTTCCTGGCCAATAAAGAATTATCTCAAAAGCATTGGATAGTGGGTTGGTTCACTTAATCCCTCTTACAAGTCTTCAAAGTTCTAATTTTCATTCTTTGCTGAAAGAAGACTAAAGTGCCGATATCACTCGACGTAGAATAATTACAATTAGGAAATGGGTTGAATACTGAGTACATGTATCTTCTCTGTCTCTAAAATGAGAAATGGCATCCATGACAACAGTTACCAGCTACAACATACAAAAGTAGCCAATTCTTTCTATAATTTATATATATATATTACTATGACAACTATGTAGAAAAATCAGTCCATCAACAGAAAAAGAAAAGGAAGGGAGAAATGCATCAAACATGAAAAATAGTCTACTATGTTTCAATCAGCTTTGTTGCCCTTCCATGCAAATATAAGATAATTAGGAAAGAAATTCTTTCTGAGAAAAAATACAAGGAAAGAAATAGAAATTACAAAAGAAATCCATAAAACACTTTCATCAACATAAAAACAAAAACAGCTCAGACTTCAGACCCTCAGCCGCTCTCTATATCACATAAATTACCTTCGCTGTTCGACGTTTTCTGTCAGTCTGTCTCTACGGCTCTAGAGAGAGAGTCCTCGGGACAACAAAACAACGTTCATCTTTCTCCTCAGTCTTATATATTTGTGGTTCCTAACCGTTAACCATTGCGACAAAGAGAGGCTCCTTACTGTGTCTCCCTACACTTATAAAAAGATTAAGCAAATAACCACACCTTTTTACACAGAAACATGATGTGCACTCATTTCGGTTCTCGTTTTCTCTTAATATGCACCCTACTTGCTGTTGTTGTTTCTGGGTCTGAAAGAAATTTACCTATCATAGCCTTTGATGAAGGATACACCCAACTTTTTGGGGATGATAATCTTGTTATTCATAGAGATGGAAAGGCTGTTCATTTAACCCTTGATGAAAGAACAGGTCACTTACCTGTCTTCTTATTCTCTTATCTATTTTTACTTAACTTGTTGGTTATTTTGCATTTTTTTGATAGGATCTATTTGGAATTGTGTACAGGTTCTGGATTCGTATCCAATGATCTGTATCTCCTTGGATACTTCAGTGCGTCTATCAAGCTACCTGCTGATTATACTGCTGGAGTTGTGGTTGCTTTTTATGTGAGTAAATCTAGAGTACGAGACTCTTTAAGTGACAATTGAAGGCAGATTTTTTTTTTTGATCGGTAATTAAAGGCGGGATTATATTGAATCTTCAAGTTACTTGAGTTGATTTAACAAGTATGTTTCTCTAAATTTTTAACCATGAAGAAATTTCATGGTCTGGTTAGCTCATCAAGAACCAAAGAGTAACTTTGGTTCTGTTTTCCAATTCATAGGGTATAGTCTTAGAAACTCTCACCCAACAACATCATTCAGATATTTCGCTCGTCGTCTGTTCATGTCTTGTGCCAACCGTATTCCACGTGTATTTTAGGATTGTTCATGTCTTCAGTAACTTCTGCTCGATTGCAGTTTGTTTGAGCTCCATAGCTTAGACCAAGGTACTGTTTATCGAAAATAACAACAAATTGAGATTTTTTGTTCGCTTCTCTGACAGATGTCAAATGCTCATATATTTGAGAAAAGCCATGACGAAATTGACTTCGAGTTCTTGGGTAATATAAGAGGCAAAGATTGGAGGATACAGACAAATATTTATGGCAATGGTAGCACCAGTACCGGTAGAGAAGAGAGATATGGCCTCTGGTTTGATCCATCTGACGACTTCCATCAATACAGCATTCTCTGGACTGATTCCCAGATCATGTAAGCGAAATCCACTTTGCCACCATTTTTTTCTCTTGAAAACCACGCGTGGGTTTGGATAAATTTTATCTATCTGTGTGGTGTTCTTGTTGGTGGCGTTTGTGATATAGCAACAGTGGTTTTGGGGCTGTAACTAACCATTTTGTTACAAATGAATACATACTGTGTAGCTTGAAAATTTACATTCGTTGTTGTGGGTTATATGCAGAGACACTTGTAGCTGGGAAATAGTACAGAATGTTGTCCGTTCTTTGCTGCCGCTGTTCTGTCACAATAGCTAAAATTGGCTGATTCTTTGTTGGCTAACGTGAAAATGATGTGAATTTGAATTGCAGAATCTTTTCGCAACTATAAGAATTAATTTAAATAAAACTTGATCCGATGGAGCCCTTCCAGTTCCACACTATGTATCTGTTTGTGATATAACTTGTTATTTTGAAAGACGACTCAGGTGTGTTGGTCGAACGTGGAAGCTGATCTGTTCTGCTCCTTGTTTGTTTTCTTTGTGCTAGATTTTTTGTGGATAATATTCCCATTAGAGAGATAGAAAGAACAATGGCTATGGGTGGGGACTTTCCTTCTAAGCCAATGTCTTTGTATGCAACAATATGGGATGGATCTGCTTGGGCCACCAATGGAGGCAAATATCGGACGAACTATAAATATGCCCCATATGTCGCTGAATTCTCAGACTTCGTGCTTCATGGATGCGCTGTTGACCCGATCGATCAGTTTTCAGAATGTGACAATGCACACAGTTCTCAAGCAATTCCCGCCGGGATGACATCCTCACAGAGAAGTAAGATGGAGAGTTTTAGGAGAAAGTACATGACATATTCTTATTGCTATGATCGAACCCGATACAAGGCTCCTCTGCCCGAGTGTGTGTTAGTTCCTCGGGAAGCCGAGAGGCTCAAATCATTCGATCCTGTCACATTTGGCAGTGGCAGGCGCCACCATCACCATCGGAGCCATTCCAGCGTTGTTTAAACCAGTTCCATGCGAGAGAACTATGGGTGATAGGGACTTACTTTTGTGTCTTGAGGTCAGTTGTTTTCTATTTTTTATTTTTGTGAATAGAGATTTGTATCGAGGGTGAAGTGATGATGGGTATTTGTATAGTTCATACCAGTTGTTTTTCATTCCTTGTCGTTGATGTTATTCCAAGATTAAATACGGTGATCTGTTGATGCATTTCATAAAAATTTTATACCACCATCATGGATTCAATAAAAGTAATACGTTATAGCTGTGTGTTTTTGGATTCTCTTTTCATCTCGGAATATTTATGTTATTTTAAAGGTCAGCGTCAGACTCGTCATCTTTATAATGCATTTTAGTCAAAGGGTAGTTGGAATCCAAGGGCGGCTAGATGTGACAAGTTGTGAAGGCAATGCCTGATTTGTTCCGCCACTTTTTTTTTCACCTTTCATAAGCAAGGCCGGTCGAAGAGGCAGTGATGCGTTGTTCCAAACTTAGGCCTCCCTTGTCTTTTCAAAACTTTTGCCTTATTAATTTTTTAGTGTAAAATATTTATAACATAGTATAACTTTAATTTCAATATTTTAATATATTTAAGTTAAATTTTAACATTTTAAAAATGTTTAAAAGAGATCCAAAAATTTGAAGACTTAACTTTTTATTTGTTAAATATTATGTCAACAATGATGCAATATTATTTTATTATTAATAACAAGTTATATTGCCATGTAACAAAATATTATTTATTGTCTAAAATTTTTAAAAATTATTTATAGTTATTTTTAATTAATATATTATGTTAATTAAAATTTAAATTCTCTTACTAATATATTCCTTAATTAAAATAATTAAATTTATGAATGGATTAGGGATTCTTTCAAATCCTTAATTCAATGGCTTGATTTCCTCTCCCTCACCCTCATTCTCGTATGTAGGGGGTCAGTTGGTTCGTATAGGGAAATGATAATAAGAATGAGAATGAATGTAGTGGATAATAAGAATGAATATTATTATTAAAATTATGATTACAATTGTTTAGTTCTGAAGCTTGGTTTGAAACTTTTGAGTTTCATGTTGTCGACTTTCGGCATTGCAGAGTTGGGTATGGATGAAAGGAGAGCTCCATAGCTCTTTCTCTTCTAATCTGACATTTTCCTCTGCCATTCAAAGTCTGCTGATTTTCCAGAAATTTCTTTTTGTCTACTGAACACGATGCTTTATTAAATATCTTTTTGTCTCCTGAACATAGGTTACTGATACATCTTTCTTTCACATTTTAACTTTGTATTTCTTTTTTGCTCTAAGAACCCGTTTTGGGTGTTAATGTTGAGGTTCGTGTTCGAACCAACCACCGTAGGCGTTGACTCTATTTTTACACAGTAGTAGATTAAGCTAAAACCTTTGACTTTCTAATTTCTCAACCTCTATCTCTGTTTTCCCGATCTCTCTCCTGGGTCTAGGAAAGTTTCATCTTTTTTGAGTTCGGTACCTGGGATATACGGTTCTTTTGTGTGTTTAGCTAGGTGACGAAGAGAAAGCTGAAACTCTCTATTTGGGACACTGGACCCATCATTTCTCTCATTCTATGTCCGCTCACCTCCTGCACTGTTTCTGTGCCTGAAGTGGTTTGGGTCATCACTTGCGGTTAACTAGGAAGTTTCAGTGTTTTCAAGGGCAAGATCTCACCTTGTAGGAATACTTGTTAAAGAAGGTTCGTCATTCTCTGCGTATTATTTCTACGTCTAGTTTTTCAGCCATAGGTGTTGTATCAAGCTTGCTGTTTGTTGCCATTGGGGTTCTTCTAAATAGATTACTAGATTGTGTACATTTTCGTGTAACAACTAACGTGTATAACAAGCAGTTTGTGTAGTTTGGCTTGAGCATAGGGAACGTTTGAGCTTCCTCTGGTGAGATTAGCTGCAGACAGTGTAGTGTCGCCGACGTCAGGCGCATAAGCCAGCAGAGGGAGCAGTCGCTTCTTGGCACATCACAGACTGCAAATCCGGCGCAGCTTACTGACACCTTGTCACTCACACGACTGTAACGTATCTCTGCCACCTTTTTATTATTCGTATTCCTACTCAGTATTTTTATGGGGGGTCGGTTTGGTTTCGGCTTTTGCGGATTTATTAAGCTATTACTTGAGAGAAGCGTCGAAGGCGCAGATTAAGAGGGATGCCTTCTGATGGAGTGACTGGTTTCAGACACGCAAATTGTAAGAATAGAGGCGGTGATGATTTCATAAGAATAGGCTCGTGGAACGTAGGAACCCTCACGGGAAAGTTTCTGGAATTGGTAGAGATTTTAGGCAAGTATAAGATACAAATAGCATGCATTCAGGAGACTAGGTGGGCTAGAGCCAAAGCAAAGGAGATAGGGGGTTTTAAACTATGGTACTCGGGTAGTCCGTGGAAGCAAAATGGGGTAGGTATCTTAGTAGAAAAGGGACTAATGAATAGGGTAGTGGAGATCACAAGGGTCGATGACAGGATAATGGTGGCAAAAATTGTCCTTAGCAGTATGGTTCTCAACATAGTATGTGCGTATGCACCTCAAGCTGGTGCAAGCGATCAACAAAAACATTCATTTTGGGAGGTGCTGGATGGGGTGCTTCAGCGAGTCACGTCCACAGAGCAAATCATCCTAGGGGGGATTTCAATGGGTATATAGGGGCGGATGCAGATGGTTTTTCAGGGACTCATGGTGGCTTTGGCTATGGCTCTAGGAATGATAGTGGGGTTGATTTATTAGACATGGCCATCGCATATAATTTCATAATAGTAAATTCCTTATTTAAGAAATCAGAAGAGAACTTGGTGACGTTTCAGAATAGGTCATCCAAGACGCATATTGATTATATCCTTATCAGGAAACGAGTCAGATTATGGTGTAAGGATTGCAAAGTACTCCCAGCCGCTTGCCTATCAACCCAACATAAATTGTTAGTTATGGATCTACAAATCAAGGGATGGCGGGCACAACGTTTTACTGAGTGCTTTCGCAAAATCAGATGGTGGAGACTAAAAGGGACCATGGTGGAACATTTTAAGACTCAAGTTGGGAATCGTACACTATAGGCGGTGAGTGGGGATGCAAATCAGATGTGGCAAGGAGTAGCCCCCGTGGTAAGAGAGACTGCCACAAACCTCCTAGGGGTTTCTAAAAGACAGGGAGGAGGACAAATGGAATCTTGGTGGTGGTCAGACGAGGTCCAAGGGTCGATACAAATGAAGAAGCAAGCTTTTAAAGATTTGTTGGAAAGTTCTACCAAGGTGGAGCGTGTAACTAACAAAGTTCGGTATAAACTGGCAAAACAAAAAGCGAAGAAGACTATCGCAGTGGCTTGAGGAGAAGCTTACAAGGATATGTATAGGGAGTTGGAAACGGCCACAGGAGCATATAGAATTTTCAAGTTAGCACGAGACCGGGCACGTGAGACGGGAGATTTCACCCGTGTCTGTTTTATCCGAGACGAAGCAGGACAAGTACTCACAGAGGCCGAAGCCATCAGACAGTGGTGGCAGCGATACTTTTATAGCCTCTATAACGAAGATGTTTTGGTTAACATAGAGTTAGGGGAACCCCTAATGTCGGGCCAATATCTAAACAGGAACCCATGGGGGAGGATCACAAGGAGAGAAATTAAAAAGGTTATTAGGAGGATGGGGAGCAAACGGGCCGAAGGGCCGGATGAGATCCCTATAGAGGTATGAAGCGTCTAGGTGCTGTAGGTATTACATGGTTAGTGCAACTCTTTAATGTGATCCTCGAGTCAGCCAAGATGTCGTATGAGTGGAGGTTGAGTAGGTTAATCCCTTTGTACAAGGCCAAGGGAGACATCCAACAATGTCACAATTATCGAGGCATCAAATTATTAAGTCATACCATGAAGTTGTGGGAGAAGGTCATTGAAAGGAGAATCTGAAGAGCGGTGTCGATTTCAGACAACCAATTCGGATTTATGCCGGGTAGGTCCACGATACATCTACTTAGGAGATTGATGGAAGGCTACAGGGAAAGGAAACGAGATTTGCATATAGTTTTTGTCAATTTGGAGAAAGCATATGACAGGGTTCCTAGAGAACTCATTTGGAGGTGTTTGGAGGCAAAGGGCATTCCAAGCACTTATATCAAAGTGATAAAGGATATGTATGAAGGAGCTTTGACTAGTGTGAGGACGGTCGGAGGTGACACGGAAGCGTTTGTTATTGGCGTTGGACTACACCAAGGCTCAACTTTAAGCCCTTTTCTGTTCACATTAGTGTTAGATGAACTTACAAAGCATATTCAAGGAGAGGTACCGTAGTGTATGTTATTTGCGGATGATATTGTCCTGGTGGATGAGACAAAAGAGGGTGTTAATGCCAAGTTAGAATGTTGGAGAGAAGTGTTGGAATCGAATGGTTTTCGAATGAGCAGGTCCAAGACGGAATATTTAGAATGCATCTTTTCGGGTAGCCAGATGGCACAAGCGGCGGAGGTAGCAATTGGTACTGATATCGTACCACAGAAATCGAGTTTCAAATACTTAGGATCTATCATTCAGAGCAATGGCAATATATATAACGATTTAGTACATCGTATTAAATCTCGGTGGGCCAAATGGCAGAGTGCGTTAGGTGTTCTCTGTGATAAAAAGGTCCCCATAAGACTCAAAGGGAAGTTCTATAGAATGGTGATTCGGCCAACCATGTTATACGGTGTAGAGTGCTGGCCTACCAAGCGTCGCCATCTGCAATAGTTGCTGGTAGCAGAGATGCGAATGCTTTGGTGGATGTGGGATTTTACCAGAAGAGATAGGGTGAGGAATAGGGTCGTGAGGGTCAGGCTACAGGTGGCTAATATAGCTAACAAGTTGAGAGAGAAACGGCTTAGGTGGTTCGGGCATGTGAGCAAGATGTCCTGTGATGCCGCGATACGACGCGGCGAGAGAATAAACCTAAATGACTACAAGAGGAGGAAAGGGCGGCCTTATAAGACTTGGAGGGAGGTGATCAAGAGAGATATGTCAGAGTTGTCCCTCACCGTTGCAGTGGCTAGGTTTCGGATAATCTGGCGTGATAGGATACGGGTAAAGGACATACCATAGAGTTTTTTTTTTCAGATGTATGGGGAGATTCGTACGATAGACAAATGACATCGGAGGATTGCCGTATTCTCAGGGCACTGACCAGGGAAGACGCACAGCGTAGATAGCATTGAGGAAAGTCGATCTTGGCACGGAAAAAGGTAACAGCAGATTATGGTCACCATCAGGTATCTCTATGAATGTACTACCAATCTTTATGTATTAATTCCTTGTAACCTATATCTCTATTATCATATCCCATATGCATGTGGGCCTACTGAAAACAGCCTCTCTACACTGTAGGGATAAGGCTGCGTACTATCAGGCCCCCCCAGACCCTGCTTCATTGCGGGAATTCGGGGTATGATGATGATGATGATGGTTAAGAGAAAGGAATGATTACCATTAGTAATGGTAATTATATTGAGAAATAAAAATTAATTATATTTTAATTAATTAATTAATTATATTGTAATTAATTAATTAATTATATTGTAATTATATTAATTAATTATATTGAAATTATTTTAATTAATTAATTAATTAATTATATTGTAATTAATTAATTACAATTTATTAATTAATTAAAATAGTGTAATTAATTAATTACAATATTTTAATTAATGAATGAATTATATTTTAATTAATTAAATAAATATTTTAATTAATTATATTGTAATAAATAAATAAATAATAATATTAATTAAATAATACCAAACCTTACTAAACCAGAAAAATCAAGCATTACTTTGGGTCATAGGGTAGGAATAAATAATGTTGGCAAAGCTACTATATTGAAGAACAAAGGATATTAGAGGAATGACTCTCATTCCTCTCATGATGGAGAGGAATGGAGCAATGTCCAAAAATTAGAAATGAAAGTATAAGCCATTCAATTATAACCTCTTACCAAGCTTTATTTTTCATTTCATACCCATTCCTCTCTCCTTATACCCACCAAACAAGTACACCCTAAGTCTTTTCGTCCAGCTTCTTCAATTTGTCATTATAAAGACTAAGCCAGTAAATAATAACAACTTAGTAATACCTCAAAAAGCAAAGAAACATAAGTCTTTTTTTAAGACAAAGGCATCCTATACACTATTTTTGCACCACCACTTCTAATTAAAATTTCCTCTTACAAATTGCATATGTCATCTCCATCGATATCTAATCTTTCCATCTTCTACCTTCTTAATATGTTTTCATGTCTATATGATGATTTAAAATTTTGTCACTCATAAGTTGAAAACTAGCTAAAAGAATAAGGTTGATGTTGTGACATAAAACAAGACCAACCTCTTTATATTTTCTTTGCTGTCAACAAATTTCTTTCTAGAAGCAAGGACCCTAATTGCTTTAGATCTTTGACTTCAAAAGATAGTAAGCTAGAGAAACTATTGTTATACTAGTGAAGCCTTTGTATTATTGGGTTTTACCCTACAACCAATAAGTTAGTTTAGTGACAAAATAATTTAAAGATATTTTTTATATTGTACATATTTAGATATATATGATAAAGTCCATGAGATAATTATACATGGCAAATGAAATAATGATTATATTATAATTATAAGATTTGTATTGCATTTATGTATTATCCCTAAATTGTTCATAGTTATTGTTCTAT